>APFE031604331.1:210335-269357 GCA_000404065.3 Pinus taeda | reverse complement strand
AACTCTGATATAGGTAAAATGTTCTTCTCCGAACCAACTAGCCACTACTGGTAAATCAAAGGAAGCTTGGTAGGAAATCTTTGAAACGGGTTTATCAAAAATGGAATAATAAATGGGAACCATAAAGCCATTACAGATCTGATATAGGTGGTTTTTATAAGACGACTTCCACAACTTTCGGTGATATATATGAATGGGCAAGGGGTCCTGTGCAGTCCACCTCCAACCAAGAACAGGGAATTCAGAATTGAAACATAACGTAGCTAGGATATATGCACTATAGTAGAATGGGGGGATTTTCCTTTCAGTGACCACAGTCTTATTTCTAAAGTCACGAACAGCTACTGCTAGTTTATTCGAAAGGATAGTAGCCCAGTCCATGATTATACTGTTTACTGCTGCCTCCATAAGAGGAACCATTTCAATGGTAAAACTAGCAGAGTCATGTAAACCCCATAACCTACACATCATTATACCCGCATAACAATAAGGAGAAGCCAAAGAATCGACCGAATACTTACCGGAAGATTCGTGTTTGTGCTTGTTTAGATTTTGTCTCCAGTCCTTGATAGGTTCGGATTCAATCTCATTTTCGCTCGCAAACTTCTCCAGGAAGGCACTGTTGTATATCTTCTCTGGCTCGGGCAGATGATACATTTGCCTTAAGTCATCTGCCTTAAACGATTCGAAAATCCTCCCATCTCTTGTGCTAAAAGTTCTGTCCATGATGGGGATTTCTTCAATCGCCCATCGCACAACATCTGTGTATGGGAGAATTTGCTCCCTGGCTGCTATCCTGTGAAGGAAAGAATCAGCCAAATCTTTGCGAGTGCAGTCCGACTTTCGTAATGAATCCGCGGTAGCTTCTGCTACTGTCTTCTTTGGTTTCTCGGCCTCAATTAAGTCATAAGTGCCTTGCCAAGTCACTCTGGTGAGGCTTGTGCATGTTGTATCAGATATTAGGCCTTTCTTCTTATTTGCAGCGGCTTGACCTGCGACTGGTGGATTGGAAGTACCTATGGTCTTCTTAGACTTCTTAACCATCATGCTCGAACTCCTGTCTATGAATGGATTCTGCACAGAGAGGCAATTGTGCGTAACACAGAGAGATAGTGATAAAAACTTGCAATTGATAACAAATGAATAGATGCGCAACAATATATTCAGCTTTTTAAAACGGGCGCGGAGATAATCCATGGAAATATTTTAAGACATGAATCCATTGATTGGCCGTATAAATCCTGCCACCTTATAAATTCTCATTATATCATTATTCGGTCGAGAAATCTCCTTAAGCATGCAATGGACATATTGGCGGCCGAGCGGAAGTGATTATGCCTTAAATATGAGCAAATTGAGCTTTCCAATCACTTTAACGGCTTTTTATTGAAAACCGTGCCTCATCGCATCGCATCGGGGGTTATGATAAGTCTGCCTTAACAATATGTATCGGGTACTGCCGATCGTCGAATGCGATATCGCATCGGCGAAAGGCTTTATGTGCATTGAGACTCAAGCAAAGGTAACCCGCCGATCGCCGAACGCCGATAGTGCATCGCATCGGGGCTATTGATATGGGGCGCTTTTGAACGTGGATTGGATATCGCCGATCGCCGAATGCGATATCGCATCGGCGGAAAGCCTTGTGCCATTTTATACGTCCCTTATGTCATTGCGATATGCGATCTTGCGATCGCTTTATCGCAATGACCAAGATTTGCTTTATTTCCTTAAATGGGTATTGTTTAAAAAGGTTTTTTGTAAAGCGCTTATTTGATTATTGGACATTTTGTTAAACAAAAGTATTGATATCAACTTTATTTTAAAGGGACCCATTTCACATTTTAATGTTTTATGAATAAAAATAATATGAAATGGGGGGTTGTTTGTAGAGCACAACACAACATAATTGCATAATTTTATTAACCTAAAATTCCTAAAATAAAATAGCAACACTGATCTTCAAAATGAGAGAAATGAATGTGTTATTAAATGACCTCGACATTATTTCATATTGCTTTACCTCCTCTGCATCGTAAATAATATATTCTCCTAAAAATTTAAACAATACCAAGTAGAATTAAATGGTCCACAGTTCCAGGCTAGGAATATTTATCCTTTCGAATGTAGACGTTAGGAACATTAATTCATCCTTTAATATATCCTCATACATTGATTAATTATCTTCCTTTGGAATTATCCAAGGAAAATATGAAGCAATCCTAATCACTTTAGGCATATTTTCTTTGGTTGGTTTGTTATAGATCTACTCAAAATAATTTACTACAAGTGTTGCTAAACCCAAAAAAACCTCACAGTCTAATCCTCCTCTTGCAAATCCTAAATTGTATTTACACTTTTTCAATTCTTTACAAATTGACGGGAAAATTTTATCTTTTCACCACCTAATTCAAGCAAGGTGCAACAACTCTTTAAATGCCATTCTATTTCCCTATTAAATAATAACTTATTTTTTCATTGTTAAAGTTCCTTTAACTTGATCACCTCCTCATAGCAAAACACACCAAAGAAAATATTTTTATATATGGGTTTAATATCATCTTCTACTTCCACCGTGAACTTATCTCTATTTTTATGTCTTTCACCCAACTACACTACAGTATTTTCCTTGACAAATTTTAATGAGTGTGTAATTCATTGGCAGACAGATTGACATGACCATAAAATGAATTCCAAGTAGCTTTCACTAAATTGCATAAATCCTCTTCTGCAAGCCATCCTAGATTAAATTTAAATGGACATGGAGGTTTGTGTTCCCTAAATTCCAACTAAATAATGGTTAGATAAGCCACCATCCTTCACCCAAGATCTAGATATCTCCACAATTTGTAGAAAGTGTTGAGACATTAGAAATCGATCAAGTGATTTTGAAACACTATCCATACGTGTCATAGTCTTCCTTAAGAGTGATTGGCTCCACATCCACCAATTCATTTCATTCTACATGTTGTACGAGGAAATATTTCAACTTCAAGTGATTTTGAAACACTATCCATATGTGTCATAGTCTTCCTTAAGAGTGACTGGCTCCACATCCACCAATTCATTTCATTCTACATGTTGTACGAGGAAATATTTCAACTTGTCAACCCTAAATTTCTTCCCCCAAACCTCATTCCTTTTCAATGTGAAATCGAGATTCCCTTCAATTATCAAATTGCCTACTTTGACCTCTTGTAATGCATAACATGTATCTGAAAACACCTACTTTTCCTTTGATGAAATCATGCACATTCATCATAGTAATAGGTCGATCAAGTTCTTTATCATGTTAGGTACATGGTTGAACAAACAATTGATGAATGATTTAGAGCCAATGATGAATTCCAATCTATAATAAGGCCACTAGATAGTGCCAAAAAACCTATAAAAAAAAAATCTTGATCTTTAAGGACTTTCCTAAGGTCATTAAATAATATATCACTATCACTCACTTTCTTCTACAATATAACAAGATCATGTTTCTCCTTATTTGTTAATCTACTTAGGGATAGCCTCTTATTCTAGTTTTGAAACCTCCTTATATTGCTTGAGAAAATTAACAACAATTCACATAATTTTAGGGTTAATTTTCTTTAAGAACCCTAAGAATCAATGCCTAGTTGCCTTGTTGAACTTCATTGAATGCCTTTTTATGTGCATGCTAAAGATAAGATTTTCTCATAATAGAACTTGCATTTACATGCTTTGACTTATCCAATCCCACACACCTTAAGAATACCACCTTTAGAGTTAAGATCCCCTTTCTTAGATCTCATAGGGTAACTACTCCTCCCCCCTAGAATTTAATAAATCAATAGTACAACTAGCCTCCTACCTCTCACCTTACATCAAAATTCCAACATCCCTGATGGGGCCTTCGTTTAATTTTGAAAAGGTTTTGATCAATTTTATCTGATCGAAGGACGAGTAGGAAACGGGTGGCAACAACAGTTAGATTGTGGAGGAGTAAGCTCGACAACAGGGCAGGAACAAAAAGTTGTGAAAGAGTTGCGGCAAGGTGGAAGCGGAAGACAAAGGCAGTCGAGTGGGCAAGAAGGTGCAAGAGCAGCTGAGCAAGAACTGGCAGTCCAAGTGGAAGAAAGGAATATAAAAGGAGAGGGTCAGTAAAGAAGAGGGGTTAGTGAGATGGTTAGTGAGGCTGTGGGATTTGGCGAGAGGACATCTGGTTGCAGAAGACCGATGTCAGAAGGTTGGAGCCTGGACGAGCAGGGCCCTTGAGGTTGAGACCGGGCCTGTGAGTCTAAACCGAGTATTCCTTGCATTTGCTTACAGCGAATTCCAAAGATATATTGTATTGATTTATTGTTAAGTTAATAGAAAAGAAAGGCTAGACCGTTGCAGAATATGATATGTATGGGTGTTATGGTGTGACGACTCTTTATAAATTTTGAATGTCCCATCAAATGCATGTACTTAGTAGTTCTTGTGTAATATTTGTTATGTTGTTATTTTTGTTATGTGTGTAATGTATATATATTTGTTATTGGATGATGCTTCAGTCGGTGCTCCTTGGACTCCATGACAAACCTTTATTGCTTCTGGTCGCGGCATGCCTTAGGTGAGACTCCTTACGCTTTGGGTAAGGTGAAAATTTCGGTGTTGTCCTAAACTACAACAAATCATTGTTGGTCCTCTACACCTAAACCTAGGGTCTTTTCTCCTTGATGACTCTTTCATGCCAACAAATGGTTCCATTGCCAAGAACTGGAGTTACGAGAACTGGTTCGGACCATGGTGTCGATGATATTCAAGAGAGAGATCAGGGATTGGTGGAATCATAAAGTAGATTAGTTTGTAACAGAGTAAGCTATCCGCCAGAATCAGCCGACAGAAAATGCGAGTGAAGGGATTTTGTATGCCGATGGTACCAATGACCAATATGAGATATTCTAGTGCAAGTTTCTGGAAGACCTGTACAATTGGTTAAGAAGGAAGAAAGGGAATAATTGGTCAGGGGGTTGACATCAGGTCGCCGCAGCTAGACCCAATCGGATCTTGCACTGCTTCAGCAGTTGGACAATGATCTGACCAGAGCAATCGATTTTTGGGTAAATACTATGGTGGAAGGATATATACTCAAGTTTTATGGCGAGAGTTATCAATCCTTCTCTAAGGAAAAAGCGATATTTGGATCCAGATTAAGAGGAAGGTTGATGAGGGAAGTACCAAGGTGGATTAAGATGTTTATGGTAGAAGAAGGATTATTGCCCTCGCCCACAACTGAGATGGCAACAGAAAACCCCAGTACCGGAGGAAGTACTTAAGGGGGGTAATGCTGCCAGTTGGGGAATATAGATGTTGCTGAAGGGATGGATGTGGAAGAATTGAATAAAACTAGAGATGTCAGAGCACAGAGGAGGGCATTGCTATCAGATAAGTGGCAGGCAAGAGTGATTCAGAATCTGAAGAAAAGAAGGATGGGCCCTCACCAAGTAGGAGCGGTGATGGGAAAACCCTGAGTCGAAGAGGGAGGAAAGGAATATACTGAGTAGAGAAAGATTGGTGATAGGAGAAATAAGAGCTAGAGGGATGAAGAGGGACCTTCCTTACAGGTTGCGGAAGCAAGACCACAAGAGCGAAGGTTGAGTGGGTATGGAGAGGATAGAGAAGAGGACATGGGCGATATGATGAGGAGATTATTTAATGAAGGAGAAGAATCCATTAAGAGTCATCAACAATACCCCTGAGACATAGGTTTCATCTCCCCCGATCTTTCCCTGGTACCTTATTATGATTCAAAGGAATTTGTTATTAGCTTAGCCAAGGTAGTACTGGTATATAGTGCACGTGAGAAATATAAAGCCAGTTTTAATATCGGGAGCAACAAAGGAACAAGTAGTATTAGTAAATTAGGATTACAGGGATCCCAACAGCCAGGGAACGAAGGGGTTGTGCTATTATCTCATCCCCAATTTAGTATGGCGGGATCTTTTACCAGATATCCAGAGTTTACAGGAAGGGGAAACGAGGACATAGAGCAGCATTGATATCTCTGTGAAGCTATTTGGAGAGCATGTGAGACTCCAGAGAATGTCAGGGCAATGGAATTTCAGACGATGCTGAGGGAGAGGGCTATGTGCTGGTTTATAAAATGGGCGGAGCAGAACTAGAACCCCACGATAGATGATATGAAGAGAGGATTTGTTCAGGAATTCAAAGTACCACAGAAAAACCAGCAGTGGCTATCGGAGCTATGGGAAATCAAGCAGAAGGAGGGTGAGATAGCTTGGGAGCTCATGCAAAGGTTTAAGGATTCCATTGCTAAGTTGAGTTACACTTTGGACTCGAATCACCAACGGGACTAGTTTATCAAGGCACTCTTGCCCCTAACCAGAACGCCATTGACACAACAGAAAATTAGAACCCTCCAAGATGCTTTGGAGCAAGCATCTTGAATAGAAGCCATGGATGGGTATCCTCATGAATATCGGGGAGGGACGACCTTGCAAGAGCCATTGTCATGGGTCTCCAGAATCAGATCGCAACTTTAACGGAGAAGCTGAAGGATTTTCAGCCAGTATGACCAACCAGACCCAACATATGGTGCACCCACTACATGGTAGAAGGGAATGTTGCAATAGAGTGCCCCAGGTTGCAAGGGATTAATCATCTAGGGGGGTCCCGGGGTCATTAAGGGCCCCACCAACCACAGGAGTTGCAGCAATAGGAGTGCAAGGAGATTTTGCGGGAAGGAATAGCAAAGAATTTTGTGAGATTTGTAGAATGTATGGACACCTACCATGGATGTGTCTGATACTGTAGAAATACTCCAACATCCCCAATAACAACTATTGTGAGTTCTACAACACATCACACTGATCAGTGCCAAGCATTGGATGCTCTAGAAGAATGACTGGATAGATCTATTTTTAGAGTCAATGAGTCAAATCGGGGAGGATGAGGAGGAAATGGGTGAGGAGGGAGGACGGGAGGAAGAGGCCCTATAAGGTGTTACAACTGCAACCAAGAAGGGCATGTCTTCAGGGAATGCCCGCTCCCGAGGAGACCTTGGTGTTCATAGAGCAGGATTAATAACCACGCCACGGAGGATTGTACGGAACTCATTACAAAGTGGGAAGAAAGGACCAAATAGAGGGGGGCTAACTTGGTTAATTTCGAACCTCGTACCCACGATAGTCTTCCCACAACCAATATTAATATAGTCACCTGAGGAGGAAAGAAGATGGGGGAGGATCGTAGCACAGCGAACCCACCCGTTAAAGCAACATCTCCACATAAAGTATATCAGCCCGAATGCCAAAAGCAGTGTTATCATGAGGCAACTAAGCTGTTTGAGGGGATGACCAAGTAGAGAGACAACTAGAAACTGCAGGATCACGTGCTTGATCACGACCAACCGATTGAAGAGTGGTTCAAACTATTCTTGAATATTTTCGAGGATGAATGCATGTTGAAGGAGTTGCAGAAAAGTTTGAAGGTTGTGTTATTTGTAGAAGAAGGGGAAGTGGAGTGATCACCTGCCGACTTACCATAAAATAATCCGAGGAGAGTGAAATAGAACAATAAGAGAAGCAACAAGGAATTTTGAATCAACATGCATGTTGCAGGGTTCGAGATAAGGGACACAATGTTATACTTGGGGTTGGATGGAAACATCCTACCTAGAAAAACATGGGAGGCAATGGGGAAGATGTAATAGAAATACTTGCCGATTCAATTAAGAATGGAAAACTAGTGTTGTATACTGCCCATTGGAAGGTTAGAGAACGTGGAAGTCGATGTGGTGGGGGTGAAGATGCACACCGATTTTGAGGTGATTGACATCATGGGGGATAAGGACCCATACTCAATGCTCCTTGAACTATGTTTTCATAGACCTAAAGAAAGAACTAATGATTTTTGAAGCAGAAGGACTAAGGGTGATCCAACCCCTGGATGCTTATCAAGGACCTAGGTTCACGGAACCAGTAGATCACAGGGATGAACCAGGAATGCTAGACTAGCTATACATGCTCACATCGGGAAAGAGGGAATATTACATAAATCCCATGGCAGGAGGCTCCCTCAGCTAGAGAATTATCCAAAGCTTAGAGACCAGCTCGAAAGCTGCATGGGATGCATGGCAGCAAGGCGGGTATGAACTAAACACTCTACATTGTGCAATGATAACCTGAGTAAATTGGATAGGAACGAAGATAGATCCCAAATATTATGGCCTTGAACTGATAGACACCTTCTTGAATAGGGTAGATTAGGAAATGACAGAGGATCAAAAGATTCCCTTTCTTGATATCACTCTCATGGCAACACCAGCAAGATGGTGGAAGACGCACCGTATGCACTAAGAGATTGGGCATGCATCAAGCAAGCCATGAAGGAAAGATTTGCCTAGGAGGAAGACCAACCATAGGATAAGGCAAGATATAAGGGGGATTCAAGTCTCGAGAGGCACATCGAAGATTTCACAACCAATTGGAATAACCAGGGAATGTCGAAGGATCGATGGGTACACGCATTTATACATACCCTGGGAACTGTCCCCCAAGCTTGGTACGTATAGGAGGAGCTCCATTGACAGATGATGGATTGGGATGTTTTAGAGGTATAGTTTGTTAGCATATTTTCATTGAAAAGTACAGAGGAAAGCATGACGGAGACACTCCAGGTGATAGAAGGGGTTCTATTTTCCCCAGGACAGTTGGTTGAAGGATGTCCCGATGAAAATTTTTTGCAGTATCTATCTAACATGGATTCTCCGAAATATGCAACATGTGAAAAGGTGGACGCAGAACCAAAGGAGGATGGGTTAGATTGATTGAGACACCTGACCTTTGAAGAAACAGAAGGAGAAAGAGACATGCAGGAGAGCCCCTCAAAAGAAGGTGCCCACCTTCTACCAATGAAACTAAGAAAACAAAATGTTGGGACAAAGGATAAGCCCAAAATAGCATCCGTGGAGACTACTGGGATGAACATACCACAAAAGAAATTTTCGACCTACTATAGGAATATCAGGACCTATTCCCAGCTTTAGTAGCAGAGCTAAAGGGGATAAAAGGAGATATAGGGGAAATGAAGATTGTTCTAAGACCGGATGCCCGACCAGTAAAGCACAAACCATATAGATTGAACCCAAGGGTGAAGGAGAAAGTTAAGAAGGAAATTGACAAAATGTTGGAAGCAGGAATTATATTTCTAGTAGATGAAGCTCAATGGATAAGCCTGATAGTCATATAAAACAATAAGGATGCAACCAAAATTAGAGTATGTGTTGATTACAAAAGCCTCAACAATGCATGTGTGCATGACCCATTCCCGACACCTTTCAACGATGTGGTACTAGACAATGTGGGGGGGAATGAAGCATATTCATTTACAAAAGGATTTTCAGGCTACCACCAAGTTTGAATAGCTGAGGAGGATAAAATAAAAACAACATTCACTATTGAGCGGGGTCATATGCATACAATGTGATGCCATTTGGACTAAAGAATGCCCCAACGGTCTTCTCAAGGATTTTCATAGCTACATTCCAAGACTATATTCACATATTTCTAGAGGTATACATGGATGACTGGACAATGTATAGTCTGTTAAGAAAACACACTATCATATTAAGAGTAATGTTTGAAAGGTGCAGGCAACTGCAGATTTCTTTGAACCTCAAGAAATGTATCTTTGCAGTGCCATTTGGAACACTACTAGGCCATATTGTCTGCAAGGATGGAGTATGCGTAGACCCAATGAAGGTTGTGACAATTGTCGACATGGAACCACCACGCAACATGAGGCAACTAAGGTCAACTCTGGGCCATACAGGGTATTACCAGTGCTTCATCAAGAATTATGCATCAATCACAACCCCAATGGAAAAGATACTGAAGAGGACAAAATAATTCATTTGAACTAAGGATTGTCAAATAACACTGAATAAGTTGAAGGAAAGGCTGGTAAGTGTCCCTATCCTTATCTATCCATATTGGAACAAAATGTTCCATGTGCACATCAATGCGTTAGGGATAGCACTGGGAGCAGTCTTAGCATAGCTAGGGGAGAAAATATGGACCACCTGGTGTATTATGCTAGCAGAAAGCTATCAACTGTGGAAAGAAACTATACAAAAATCGAGAGAGAAGCCTTGGTCATGGTTTATTCTCTCCAAAAATTCTGGCATTACTTGTTGGGCACGCCATTCAAATTCTTTACAGACCATTCCGCACTGAAATACTTGGTAAACAAACTAGTACTAGAAGGTAGAATATGCCGATGGTTGTTGCTATTCCAGGAATTTACTTTCGAGGTGGTCATAAAACCTGACAGACTGAATGTGGGGTCAGACCACTTGTCGCAACTGGAGACAGGGGAGAATGAAGGAGCAAAGGATGATTGATTGCCCAACGCCGACTTATTCAGAATAGAGGCAATCCTAGATCACCTAGAAGAGATTGCCACATTATTAACAACAGGTCATTGCCCAGAAGGATATATGGTAGCACAAAGATGCCACTTGGTAGTAAGGGCAGTAGATTACCAGCTGATCGCAGGACACCTCTATAAGATGGGCTTGGATCAAATATTGAGACACTGTGTCCTTCAACATGAAAGAAGTGATGTGTTGTGGGAAACCCATGCGGGAGTCACAGGAGGCCATGTGGGAGGTAAATCCATCGCAAGAAACATACTACAAGCAGGACTCTGGTGGCCAACTATTCATAAAGATTCTAAAGAATTTACCAAGAGCTGCGACATCTTTCAAAGGGTTAGAAAGCCTTCGCGATGGGATGAGTTGCCTATAAACCCCATTCACACAGTGAAAATATTTGAAAAATGGGCAATAGACTTCATTGGACCCATTACACCACCGACAAGGCATTCACGCATGAGATACATAATAACCACAACAGAATACCTCACCAGGTGGGTAGAAGCAGCACCCGTCAAGGACTGTACAACAAAAACAACTGCAAGGTTTATTTTCGAGAACATAATCTCAAGGTTTGGATGCCCGAGGAGCCTCACAAGCGACCAAGGAACACACTTTCTAAATGAAACCATTGAGACTCTGTTGAAGACCTTCATGATTCAACATAACAAGAGTAGCCCATATCACCCATAGGAAAACGACGTAGTTGAGGCATTCAACAAAATCATAGCGAAAGGGCTACTAAAGGTTGTATCAACCAATAGGGATGAATGGGATGAAAGAATACCCACAACTCTGCGGGTGTACAGGACACCAATAAAGATACTTCATAAGCAAACTCTATTTTAGCTGGTATACGGAAGGGAAGCAGTTGTACCAATAGAATTTATATTACCAAGCATGTTCATATCTGAAGCCAGGGGAATGACGAACAACATGGACTTACGGGATAGATTGAGTCAGCTGTTGGAACTTGACAAAACCCGGTTCTTGGCTGAGTTTCATCAGTTAGTGGAGCAGAGAAGGCAGAAATCTTGGCACAATAGGCACATTAGGAGGAAGTCTTTTGAAGTAGGTGAACATGTACTACTATACGACAACAAGTTCCAGAAGTTCCCAGGGAAACTACAAATGCATTGGTTGGGCCCATTTATAGTCACAAAAATTAGAGAATTTGGAGCAGTGAGACTCGCGCAACTGGATGGAGTCATGCTGCACGGATGGGTGAATGGCGCTCACCTAAATCCCTTCCACAAGACATAAATCAAGATAAAAGAGGGTCTCGGAAATGAGCCCGCAAGTCAAAAAAAAAGAAAAAAAGTTTGTTAGTTATAATAAGCTACTAGGAAGAGTCATGGGTTTTTTTTTTCCAGAGAATATGCAGAAGGTCAATAAGGTTGTGGCAGCAACTTCAGCACGCTGCAACCCATTTGTGGTTGGGGGGGGGGGGGGGGAAGTAGAATTAGTAGTCACACATGTAGTCCCAGTCAACAAGGTACACGTGGGTAAGTGTTTTTTGCAGTCTTTATGATCACACATCGTACCCGTCCTTTCCGCCATACCGGTAGTCATTTCCATATCAAGTAAATAATAATGTATCTGTCGAAGTAGGAGCCGCAAAATATTTTCCCATTAGCCACAAATTTAGTTAATAAATAACCCCATCACGAAAAAATAAATACGCCATGCAACCCACTCTATACTTTCCTAGTCCATGTCATGGTTTCCACGTCCAGGTTGACCGACGATGGCAAGGTATAGTTAGAACACATGGGAAATTTTCCAGAGTAATTAGTTTCTAAGGTCCAGTTAGTCAGGAAATGTCATGTCAGGTCCAACTACTTAACACGTAGGATAATGAAGGGAATTCCAGAACTTCAATTGTAGATAGTAGGAGAATTATAGGTCCGCTCTGAAGAATAGTTGCAGAGACGTAGAAGTGAGAAACCTCAGGTACAGATCGTTTACCAAAGGCGAAGGGAGATGGTGAAAGGAATTGTATCAGTCCCACATGACACATTAGATGAAATAATTGAGGTGGTCGACAATCTATATGGTAAATATGACAAGGCAAATTTGGTCGACAATGATCTTACGGATTGTTTCCAGTTCCCAACTCTGTAAAGGGAAGTTTATGCAGAGGACGTCTAGAAGGAGGACGACACCAAGACCTCCAGGGTCAGGGAAAATTTCAAAGGGATATAGAGGTTTATGTTACTCCATTTGAGAACCTTACCTGTGTTCGATACTCAATTCGCCACAATGCAATGTACCAAGCTTTTGGCGAGCAGGATACATGGAGGATCACTGTGGTTGGACAAAGAGTATCCCGTTCATGTAGATGATATTAATTGTCTAACAGGGTTGTCAACAGGGGGGTAGGAGGTGAGCACAACATTTCAGTCAGGGGCTAAGAGAGCCAAGAAGCAGATTGAAGATAACATCTATGCAAGATATGAGACTGAGTGGGGTGGAAGAGGAGCGAAGCTCGATATGATCAACAAGGTCGACATCAGATTTTCCTGCTACATCATAGCGAGAAAAACCATGAGACATTACACAAATAGTGAATGCACATTGGATGCAATTTTGGTTGCGGAACATTGCTGCCAGGGAGAGGTACTTAACTGGTATGCATTTGTTCTTAACGAGCTGTTTGAAGATTGTGAAGATGTGTATAGGCAGGGAACCAATTTCGTGTTTGGGTACATTTTGATGTCTTTGGAAATGTGGAAGTGGAGGCTGCCGAAGGACAACCAATAGCACTCCACTATGACCCATGGAGGGCATCCAGCGACTCCATCACAAAAGAGATAAATGAGATAGCTTTCAAGGACTAGTACGAGGAGATGCTATCCACCATTAGGTAAATAGAGATGATACCAAAGGCTCTGCTGGACGAATTCTCAGAAGAGATATGGTTTAGAGCCTCACACACACACACACCTATCTTAAACCATGGTGTGTCCATCCAGAGACCTTTAAGATGAGGCTGCAGAGGTTCGTTCTAATGGTAACAATGCTACACAAGGAGGTGGGATCATGGCTGGGAGTGGCCTACGAAATCACGGACGGGAAATACAACTATCTGTTCAGAGCCTTGAAGCAGTAAGTGTAAGGGGGAGATGTGGCAGAGAGCAACAGGAAGCGGCCAGCCAAAGATGACCTCCACCCAATGGTGCTTCTGATGGAGGAGAAGATGTTCGAGCTAAGGTAAACAATTACTAGTTTCTAAGGACAATCAAGTGAGAGAAATTATCCTGCCCAATTTCAAGTCTCTACCATGTTCTCTCCTATTATCACAACCCCACTGGCCATGAAACTCCCCGCGAGAGTAGCCCAGTCTCCCTCTCAGCCAACGGTTCCCAAGCCAAAGAAGAAACGATTTTTTTGCAGTTTGGCTTCAAAAAGTCGAAAACTGCTCCACCACCCCTAGTTGTCAACCTTACTAATGAGGTTGAGCATTCAATCTCTGTAGCCCCCATAGTTGAAGAGATTCCCACCACCACTTCCACTGTTTTACATTAGTCACGGGAGTCATCCCCGCACACAGCCTCCACCTCCATGACCCTATCAGAGACCTTCATGTCAGGTCGATGAAGAACGAATGTGGAAACATAAGTTAAGTCAGCCGGGTAGGAAAAGGGCACCACTTTTGCTAATGATACACAACAAACATCACTTGCATCACCAATGCTTGAGTCGGACCCACCACAAGGAGGAAGCCTAGACACTATTCTACAGGGAGAAAGGATTGAGCCATACCGACCACTTTTCCCTATAAAGCTCACAGTGGTCTCGAACCCTAACATCATTCCACCCACTCCACAATTCACTCTGCAGTCACAACAATATCATTCGCCCGCCTCCCACTTCGAAAAATCCATCCCCAGCAGCCTACCCATATAACAGAAGTTCCCTGAACCCAGTACAATGCAGGCCGATACACTCCAGCACTGGTCGTCGACCTAGTTATTTACATTTATACAACAACCAACACACAAGGCTGAAAGGATCCATGAGGATCTAGCCAAGGAACATGAGCAACAATCAAGGTGGTTGCAGGAAGTAACAGAAGAGCATAATCACTTGTGGCAAGAAAATACAGATTTGAAAGCTCAGGTTGTTCAAATCACACAATGATTCAGTTCATTATGGCCAGCAATCATTAATGCAAACACAAAGGTGCCGACGGACATCACGACCTGCGTGTTAGTAAAATGTTGTGACCACATCCAGGGGGCATGCTCGAACCTGGTAGCCACCAATGCCAACATGAAGAGGAAGTTGGAGACAGTGAGATCAACATTACTGGACCCATTGGAGATCTACACGAGGATGGTTGAGGGAAAAACCATCGAAGTGGAAGCAAAGAAACAAGCCTTAGCATATGCCCTCACCAATGGCTATGCTCTAATGAACAAAGTCCATGACTGGCCAGGAAGCCTGCCATTGAAAAATAACTCAGTCTACCCGATGAGGGAGTGAATACAAAACTTATTCGACAGCACAAAGGAAATAGACCCAACTGCAACAGATAAACGACTAGATTGATGCCATCCAGGCTCAAGTTGATCAAATTGAGGAAGAGTCCGCAAAGACAAAGAAGGTGATCAGAGATTTGCACCCACTGGTTTGGATGCAGGTTCTAACTTTGAAGGAGGTGTGTGACTCCAACGAACAATAATGGAGTGACCTGCAAAGCCAGCGGCCAACAGAGTTAACATCAAATTCGACCAAGGCATTCACTCAACGTGCTGACGCAATCCTCGCCGGATGGGACACCACCATTCAAAGGTACCGAGAATTTAGGCAACAAACCACAACCATTGTTTTGGAGTTGGAGCCTTCGTTTAGAATGGGGGAACCTCAGAGGGAGGAAAGTGCAATAGAAATAGATGTCACTTCACAAGCAACGACTAAGGCAAAAGAAGCACCAACCTAGCTGTCAGTAGAACCAACGTAGTTGACAATGCAACCACCACCTGTAGAGCCCATGGAAATACCAGTAGGACCGACCAAGGTTGAAATGAATTGACTCAGGGATGAGTCAAAGAATTGTGGTCGGGGCTTGTTGGGGTCTTCGTTTAATTTTGAAAAGGTTTTGATCAGTTTTGGCTGACCGAAGGGCGAGAAGGAAATGGGTGGCAACAATGGTTAGATTGCGGAGGAGTAAGCTAGATAGCAGGGTAGGAACAGGCATTTGCAGAAGAGTTGCCGCAAGGTGGCAGCGGAAGACAAGGTAGTCGAGCGGGCGAGAAGGTGAAAGAGTAGCCGAGGGAGAGAGCAGACGAGCGGGAACTGACAGTCCGAGTGACAGAAAGGAATATAAAAGGATAGGTCCAAAAAAGAAGAGGGGTTGGTGAGTTGGTTAGCGAGGCTGTGGGATTTGGCAAGAGGACATCTAGTTGTAGCATATCGATATTAGAAGGCTGGAGCCTGGATGAGTAGGGCCCTTGAGGCTAAGACCGAGCCCGTGAGTCTAAATTGGGTATTCCTTGTATTTGCTTGCGATGAATGCCAAAGATATATTGTATTGCTTTATTATTAAGTTAATAGAAAATAAAGGCTAGATTGGTTACGAAATATGATATGTATGGGTGCTATAGTGTGATGACTCTTTAAAAAATTTTGAATGTCCCATCAAATGCATGTATTTAGTAGTTCCAGTGTAACAGTTGTTATATTGTTATTTCTGTTATGTGTGTAATGTATATATATTTGTTATTGAATGATGCTTCGGCCGGTGCTCCTTGGAATCCATGACGAACCTTTCTTGCTTCCAGTCGCGGCACGCCTCGGGTGAGACTCCTTACCCTCTGGGTAAGGTGAAAACGCTAACATTTTCCTAGACTACAACAGATCATTGTTGGCCCTTTGCGCCTAAACCCAAGGTTTTTTCGCCCTGATGACTCTTTCGTGCCAACAATCCCTATTAGTGTTAGAACTTATGAAAGAAAGATTTAAGTGACTCCTATCAACATGGCCATTAATGAGGGAACTAAACCCTTTTTTTCCACATCCTTAACCTTTTTAGTGGTTTTAATACCCTCAATAGGAGTAAGTCATTTATTTAAACTACCTAAAACAACATCTAACCAACTATCATCATTAATAAAAATAGGCTTACATGGGTTGTTACTAGTAGAACCAATAGCAAGGTTGCCTCCTTATAAACATCTCCAAATGGCACCTCCTCTAATAATGTTTTGGAATCTAGAACATGGACTAGTTGCTTGAGAGGAAGACAAACCCCACTTAAATGCTCTAATGAATTAGAATCTCTTTATCTTCATTGACATCCATCCTCCCCTCTAAACCTTCAAAGGAACAGGAGTTGTTAGGGATAGAATATGCCCATACCCATTATGAACATCAATACTCACATGATCCCCAAAATGAGAGGGACTCTACCTCAAGACCTCCATCAACTAACTAGAAAGACAAGGCAAATCCTTATTTTGTTTGATTTGTTTGATAAATGGTTAAGAAAACCCAATGACTATATGGCCATGTTGATGACACTTTGCATAATGAAAGGGAAAATTTTGTTAATCTAGAATTTGTACATGAACCACACCTCCTATCACTATAACCACATTTTTTCCCAAACCAATTTTGGTATCGATGTCAACTAAGACTCTCACTATAGAATGAATATAACTTCCCTTGTAAGGGTCATCCATTCGAATTTTCTTCACCAGGTCTTAAAAAGATTCCCCAAAGAAAAATTCTAGAGGTAATTTTGGAGGTCATACCCTAATATGAACCTTGGTAGCCATCTCTATCTGAGGATTAAATATAGGATGACATGGCTTTAATGAGAGGTAAGTTGACCCCCATAATTAAGCCTATAACATCCTTCTAAGACTAAAAAGAGAAACTAATCCATTCTTTTTATGAATAAATCGAAAGTAAGCACATTCCCAATAAGCATGCCCCAATACCTTTCAAATTGGGTGTTCAAAGACTCCTCCAAAAAATCAAACTATAAGGGTTATACCAAGCAAACCTAGGATACAATCTACCTTAATATCCACACTAACCACCATTTTCGCCCTTGTTTATTTGTTCTTTATAACCTTATGATCTCTACACCTACTAATAGCATTAAAACTAAAGCTTTCCTTTGACTTACAAATCCAGAGCCCTTGAGATTCAAATTAGGACAAACACAAACTACAACCTATTAAGCCTTCTCCTTACTATGGCTTCCCACTATCATTTACACTAGGAAAATAGTCTCTAGCTCGACAGATAAGGAATGTGGCCGAATAATTGAGGTGTACCTCCAACATTCCCATCCCTTGCATTGGAGATTAGGTGAAGATTTAAGATCGTGGGAAACTTCTCTATGTTTCATGCAACAATATGATCCACTTTTGAACCTTTTGCCAAAGTTCGAAATTGTTAAACCCTCGAGATGCTTCAGGTCAACAAGTCCTATCTTCCAAGACCCTCCCTCATCATGGAAATTCACCTTGAATACCTAAAAACACTCATTCCCTGAACATGTTCCTTATTGTAGTCAACAACCTAAACCTCCCCTCCCTCAACGACTAAGGTTTTTATAAATTTCATACCGTCTTCATCTAAAAGTTCTTCTTCGTCTTAAACTACTCTTATAAACCATGCAAAAAAATTTATTATGAGATAATATTGTTTCAAGTGTCTCTCAAAATATTGAGATTTATATTAAAAAAACAAATCACTTCAATTATTAGTAAACATTATTAAGTATTGTAACACCTAAAACTACAATATTAAAAAAAACATTAATCACCCAAATAACTTATCAATTAAAAAACTCATATTTAATTAATAATAACTCCAAACATAAGTATTTAATTAGATGAACTAAAATTTGGTGACCAAAACTTAATATATCCATAACCATCCAAACGACCTGAAACTTGTAATCAATTGTGGAAAACCCTAGGTATATCATTACTTGTTAATTAAAATATAGTTAATTCAATTGTGGAAAACCCTAGGTATATCATTACTTGTTAATGAAAATAAGGTAATTAATTCAATTGTGGAAAACCCTAGGTATATCATTACTTGTTAATGGAAATAAAGTAGTTAATTCATGGCGTAGAAAATCCCTTGTTGTGACATTACTTGTTATTGTTATTGATGTGCTTGTGTTTATTTAACATTACTTTTTATTATTATTGATAATAAAGTTGAGCTCATTGACATCGTGAGTATAACATTAGGTGTGAACGTAATTGAAAGCAAAGTCGAGATCATGTGATAACGTATGATTTGAGATAAAATTGTTGGTTGAGTGATTTCAATTTAAGTAATTCAATACTTCAATGATTTCATTAGATTCCCAAAACCCGTTTAGATAAAGACATGATTTGCATTAAAAGAATCTTTGGAAATATTATAATATACTACCTTATTTAAATGCTGGTGAAATAGATAAAGACATGATTTGCATAATAAAAAAACCATTGGAAATATTACAATATTTAAGTTAAGTTTGCTACAATCATTATTTAAATGTTCGTGATATTGTTAAAGACATGAGCATTGGAAATATTATAATATACTACCTTATCATTATTTAAATGTTCGTGATAAAGGGAACTTTTAGGACAAAACCTTAACAACACGCACGCTATTGATTTGAGAGATCCATTTAATGCGGATGCGTTTATAATACCTTTTGGGTTAAGACATTTTAAAACTTTTTGAAATGTTAAATTAGATTTTATTACATTTTAAAATATTTTTAGATTTAATAAATTTGTGAATATATTTATTTTCATAAAATCTATATTGGAAAGGAAATTTATTGTTATTTTATTTTAAGGATAGAAAATGCAAACTTAACATTAACAACGTTTCCATTTCATTAGAGTAATTTGATGTTTGTGTAAATCAATTGAAAATAGTTTCGGTACTTTGGATTAATAGGAAAATTAAATGAGGTTCATGATATTTATAAAGATAGTTAATACACATTTTGAACTAATTCATTATATTTAATTTTTTTTAAATATATACCAGTTTAGATTTATTTTAAATATGAAACTATCTAGCATTAAGAAAGATCAAATTTCCTTAACTCATTATGTTCATAAATTTTTGAATATATACCAGTTTAGATTTATATTAACTATGGATCTACTCAACATTGAGAGGGATCAAATTTCTTTAACTCATCATGTTCATAAACTTTTGAATATATATCAATTTAGATCTATCTTAATTACGGATCTACCCAACGTTCAGAGGGATCAAATTTCCTTAACTCATCATGTTCATAAACTTTTGAATATATACCATTTTAGATCTATTTTAACTATGGATCTACCCAGCATTGAGAGGGATCAAATTTCTTTTTACTCTAAAAGAGGTTTTCATCTCAAGAGATTGAGATTTGATCCCTATCTACGCTTGGTAAATCCAAAATTAAGATAGATCTAGGTTGAATTTATTATTCATTATAATTAATTATAATTGTGTTTGCATGAAGAGACCTCTCCAATCCAATATGTAAGAGATGTTGCCTTGTCTTGTTATATTATGTAAACATTTCCATATGTTAAAATAAAAATTCTACGCTATTATTTTTTTTTATCGATTTTTGTTGAGTAGTTAAGGTAAATTTGAAATAGAAATAGAAACAACCCTATGTTAAAATAAAAATTCTACGTTATTATTATTTTTAATTAATTTTTGTTGGGCAATTAAGGTAAATATGACTTGGTCAAGTTCCCCCAATCGGGGTGATGAAAGGGGAGAGTACGAAAAGGTGGACATCACAAGGGAGAGGACGATCGGGACGGCCACCTACTGCCCTCATCATAGATCAATTGGACATGGTGGCGTCCTGCATGCCTGCAGGATTTTCGAGGCAACAAAGTGGCAGGAGAGTGGGGGGAGAGGAGGGGAGAATCGGCGGCGGTAGTGGGATGGGACGTAGGGCAGATGGGAAGGGGTACATGAGGGTGGCAAGGGTAAGAAGAGAGCTTAGTGTGCAGCGAAGGAAGGAGGAGAGCAGAGCAGCGAGGGCGTCAGGATCTCCAGCAATCGAGCTTCACTCCGGGTATGTTTCCTTTGGCTCACCTCCTGCATTACACTCTGTCATGCATAGTATGTTGGAGAAGGGGGAAAGCTAGGAACCACAGGGGAAGGGTTGCGTTTGAGCGGGGCTGCAATTCACTCTGCCATGCATAGTAAGTTGGAGGAGGGGGGAAAGCTAGGAATTGCAAGGGAGGGGCTATGTCTGAACGGGTCAGAAATCTGCATGGAGAGGAAGCGAGAGGATCATAACTTAGGCATGCCTGGGGAATGTCATAGCAGGGTAGAGGGTCAGCCTGAGAAAACTAAGAACGCAATCCATGCAGACAATAGGATGACAGAGGGCTTGCCCATGTACCTTAGTCCAGGGGGGGAGAGACTATTGATTATCCAGAACGCCGGGGGAGGCTGGAGTGGGGAAGGAAGACTAAGCGACAAGGACATGCTGACTTATGGGAAGATAGTGGCTCCTAGAAAGCTAGCTTTTGCTGTTGATTCTTGTAAATAGGAGGCAGTAAAGGAAGAGATGGCTCGCCTGAGTAAAGGCAGGGGTCATGGAGGTAGAGGGCGTCAGAGCCAGCTGGGTAGAAGCAAACTGACAACCTCGACGCCAACAAGTCAGAGGCGAGGCAGGAAATCTATTAGGATGGTTGTCCAAGATGCCACTCGCGCTTATAGAGAAGGGACAGACGTTGACATCCTTCGGCTAATACAGGAGATGGAAGACAACGTCATGGACGAGGATTTTGAGCCAGAGATGGAGGAATGAGGGGACATTATCCCTGACCCAGGGCACACCAGAGGCAAGATAACGCTTTACAAGTAAGCCCTGCATGTGTACTGGGTTTTGAAGTGCTTACTTGCTAGGGCTCTAGAGCATGTGGCAGGAGAAATGGCAGAAATAGCCCAAGGTATGCCCAATATAAAAAAGGACATGAAAAACCTGCAAATTATCATGATTATGCAAGACAGTAAGCTGGATGAGATCCAACAATGGTTGATGAAGCTATCTCCAGCACCAGGTGACTCGACAACAACACCAGCTAATGTGGAATTTGACTGAAAGGATTAGATTTTTTATAGCTTCCAGTTTGATCATTGCGCGGCTAGTACTTTCTTTTCAGATGTTTTATGTTAGTTTGGAACATGATTAGCGTTTTCAAGTGTGCAGTCTACTTAGCTTGGATTGAAAGACTAATTAAATTTTGCTATTGGATGGCATATAATAGACTCAGGTGGCCAACAGAGTTGGTTTCCCATATGGGCAAGTTGAGGCCACCAAACTGCTGTATATGGAACAATTTGTTTTTTGATAAATAGAAAAGGAAGGTACTACCTTAGCTTACAAAAAAAAAATATTACTTGGTCAAGTTACGGTGGTTTTTGAACTCCAAGTTTATGAGAGCACATGGTATTGCCCTTGGTATTCATGTGGAATATAGCCTATTTAAAGGGGGATTTAAACTAGCCTAGATCCATCTTAACTCGGGATCTACCAAGCTCCGAGAGGGATCAAATCTTTCTTCATCTTAATATATTTGCATCTCAAGATATTTTATCCCACTAAGTAGATCCAAAGTTAAGATGGAATTTTGGGATGAAACTATGTGGAGGATTTGTCCAACATTTGGGTGGACACTCAACCCATCATGATGGACTTTGAGAAATGAATAATTACAAACTAAACTATGAATCCTTTAATAGAAGGATGAATATGGAATTAACAGTTAAAATGTAATATTAAATTAATGAAAGCAGCATTTAAATAAGGCGTAGTCTAACTTACAAACAAAATAACCTTTTTCACAGGAATTCGCCAAAATTTGACAATACAATTTCAGATTATTTGTTGTTTAAAATATATTTTTGAATGCATAAATGGATTCAACACCCTTGAAAACCCCTGGAGCATTCGAATTATGCAGATTAAACAATTTAAACTCAAATTGGCAATACAATTTCAAGATTTTTTGTTGTTTAAAATATATTTTTGAATGCATAAATGGATTTAACACCCTTGAAAACCCCTGGAGCATTTGAATTATGCAGATTAAACAATTTAAACTCAAGTTTTTAAAAATTAGCCAGAAAAATGGTCGTGAAAACGAATATTTCATCTATAAATTAGATTACACCTTCAATAATAATAAATAAAATAATAAAATAAAATAATAGAATAAAACAACAACAACAACAAATTATGTAATAGTGTTAAGAAGAATGATAATCATAGAAAAAAAAAATAAATAATATGTAATCCATAAAAGAAAGAATCAAATAATAAATAAATAAAATAAGTTATATCTAAATATATAAATATATATATAAATATAATTAATCTAAACAAAAGAATTAAAATAAAATAAAATAAAAATAATAATAGATTAAATAAAGTAAAATATTATAAGAAAATGTTTCGAAAATAATCACATCAATGAGAATTTGTTCGATGCATGTGTGGTTCATCGTCATGACAAGATGAAGACTCAGATCATGGTAGTGGGATAAATAGATGGGCAGATCCTTCCAACAACTATAAGGTGAGTTAAGAATTTGTTCGATGCATGTGTGGTTCATTGTCATGACAAGATGAAGACTCAAATCATGGTAGTGGGTTAAATAGATGGGCAGATCCTTCCAACAACTATAAGGTGAGTTAAGAATTTGTTCGATGCATGTGCGGTTCATTGTCATGACAAGATGAAGACTCATATCATGGTAGTGGGTTAAATAGATGGGTAGATCCTTCCAACAACTATAAGGTGAGTTAAATACATGGACAAATCCTTCCAACAACTATAAGGTAACAATTACTTTTCACTGGGTTAAGAAGAAGAGGAGAAATGATATAGATAATAAAGTCAAAGGTATAACAATAGAAAATAATATTTTTTTTTTTTTCTAAATAAGACTAATTCTATTAATGTAACAAAAATGGTACAAGGAGGCACCGACCTTTGCAGATCAAGCCTTAGATTATGCCATGTTTAATAACTAATAACTGAAAGAGACTGTTCGCACTGGGGAAACTAGTCCAAAACTAGAAGTGTTTGCTGCCCACGCAGGGGTAACAACCTGTGATGCCAGAGTAGTATAGTTTGTCAAACAAGAATCAAAATTAAGAACAATTTCATAAAAGAAACAACAGAATATACCCCTAAGGATGGGAACCGAGAACCCAAAACCTGAAAAACAACTTTGGCCAGCTAGGTGTCAGTAGTATGAAGAGGTTCTTCCACTATTAGACACTTGTATGTGTCAATGTCATCTTCCTTGTCCTGTTGATCTCTCGGTGTTGCTTTCATAGTCTTGAAGCGGTTTGACTTATTGCATTCCTGAGCTGCGCCTAAGCGGTCCGGAGCTTCTTCATGGCTTCTATGTGTCCCTGAGCTATTGCCAGGGGATTTTATTTTGCTGGTGTTAGTCCTCTCCTGAAATCTGCGAGCTGGGAATTCAGAGTTTTGAGTCTCCTCTCTAAAAGCTACTAAAATGGTTGCAATTACGCAAGGTTGCTCCAACATGCAGTGGAACTGGAATTGGGCAGAGAAACTGGGTTGCAGAGACGGGACAGAGGCAGCAGGAGGCGGTGGAGCATCTTCAACACGCCGAGAAATCGCTGACTGATTTCGCCCCCGACTGCTACGGGTGGTTGGATAATGTCCCATGAAATGAGTCGTCATCGAGGGGGAGGAAGAGTCTGAAGGGGTCGAGTCAAAGAGGGATAGGGAGGGGGGGCGAATTGATCTTCCTCTGCTGCTACCCCTCTTGTAGTGCATCTTGTGATGCAGACGAGGCATGCTCACCTGGTCGAAATTGAGCAGACGAGGACGAGTAGGAGTAGTGCCAGGGATTGAATGGCCAGTGGGAGCAGGAGGACCGGTTATCTGTGGTTCAGAACCAAAATTCAAGGCCGAAGCATTAGTTCGGAGGCAACAAAGGAGACTCCGTGAGAAATGGGCATCATCTACCATCTCAATGTAGCAAAGAATTTGGCATCGTCTCCCTGTTGATGTGCGCGAGCTCGACTCTGCAGCAATAGGGAGACAATTGCATTTCAGAGGAAGCAGAACAGGGGGGAGGCGGTCCGAATATGCCATCTTAAGAACTAGATTAAGGTTTCCTCAGCCCGCACACTGCATTAAAATGCCATTAATGTCAGTGATGATCTTTTGGCTGGAAGCGTGGGTGACCAAGTGTCTGCGCCACTTTCCAACCCAAATTTGTTGTGCTGTACCAGCTCTTTTAAACGCCAGCATCTGGGAGTTATGCATCGTTCTGCACCAGGTGAGTGCATTCCTATAAATGAGAGTTGTCATTTAAGATGTCGAACGAGCCTGCATTTAGAACTCGATCACTATCCACCCCCAGATTTGCTAGGAGATCCGCCACTTTATTGCCTTCCCTTTTGATATGTTGGAATGTGATTGCTCTATTGGTTAAGAGCCATTGTTCTATGAGCTCTAAATATACTACTAATCTCCAGCTGCTGGCTACTTTGTGAGCAAGTGTTCCTTGGAGAATTTGATTGGCTATGCTGATAAGGATTTGTGAGTCTCCTTCAATTACAATAGGAAAAAATCCATGCTACTGAGCTATGCAAAGTCCCTGCCACAGTCCTTCTAGTTCAGCTGAATTGTTTGTGCCCCAACCTATTGAGCCAAAGAAGAACAAGATTGGATTGCCTCTATGATCCCTGAAGATGCCTCCATAACCTGCCATGCTTGGGTTGCCTTTGGAGGCTCTGTCAAAGTTTAATTGTATCCTTCCTTGGGGAGGAGGTTGCCATTTAATTAGTGCTTTGGGATTTTGAGAAAGGTTGCTGGGGTGCTCCAGTGTTTGGGTACTCTAAAGATGCCAATTCTCCCATATGTTCTTCTCTTAAGGAAGGGTAGGAAAGTCCTCTTCATGCCATTTTTGAAGTGCCAATGTTCCCTGAAGATTGTTGCAGAAATTACTCCATATGTTATCGAGAGGTGTACATTGATTCTTGAAAATGCGTCTGTTTCTTTCTTTCCATAAGTCCAGATGAGAAGGCCTGGAATAATTTTCCATAAAGAGTTTAGCAACCTTCTCTTGTAAGGATCAATTACCCAGTTATGGATGGTGTTTGAAATATCCCCTGTTACTCTACCTCTTTTTTACAATCTAAAGTCATTTTTTCCATAGTTTATTGGCTAGGTGGCATGTGTCCATAAGATGTTGTATTATCTCTTCATGTTGGTTGCAATTGGGGCATCTTGAGGGCTCGTGGAAGATTTTTTCCTTAGATTGTCCTAGGTGAGTATCCTTTTTTAACATAGCAGCTAGAGAAACATTGAGATCTTGGGCCAAATACCAGGAGACCAGATTTTGTCCCAAATAGGGTCTTTTGAATCCTGATTTCTAATCAAAAGGTTGTATGCTTCCTTAGTGGTGAACATCCCACATGGAGTATACCCCCATCTCAGAATATCCTTCTTGTCTGAGAATATAATTTTCCTATTTGTGAGTTCTCTGTCAATCTCATGGTGGATTTGCTTTGTTCCTTGTCTGATAATTTGTGTCGCTTTTAGCCATTGTCTATATCCCTGATTGAGTGTTGGAATTCATTGCTGATTGACTTTTTCCTTCTATTGTGTTGCCTAATCATCTGTATGTGGAGGTTTGAACAAATTGTTGAGTTGTGGTCCTTGTTGCCAAGAGTTAACCCAGAAACGAGCATTGCTACCATCTCTAATTTCCCAAAAGTTGTGCTTTTGTATCATGTCGTTGTGATGTTTGGCTGCATTCCATATTAAGGAGCCTTTTTCAGTGGATCAAAGTCTGATTAAATCTTCTGGCAGTCTGTTATTTGCATATTTGGCAGTCCAAAGTGTAGCCCACGGTGTGTATGGAGCTGAGAGCCATTTCCACCATATCCTTGCTCCCATAACTGCATTGCTATGTTGAGGATATTGGAGACCCGTGCCTCCATATTTTTTGGGAAGGCAAACAATCATCCATTTGACCAATGCCCATTTACTATTTTGGCCTGAGGATCCCCATAGAAAGTTACGTTGTAAATTTTTGATTCTCTTAAGCACCCATTTTGGTGTCGCTAAAATAGAGAATAGATATAGAGGCATCGACTGTAAAAAAGCTTTAACCAACACTAGCCGACTAACCATATTAAGGGCTCTAAAGGTCCAGGAAGAAAGGCGGGCTTCAAGTTTTTCAAGGAGCAATTGCTAAGAGGCATGCTTAAGAGCTGAATCGGTCAAAGAGGCTCCTAAATATTTTGCAGGTAGAGAGGCTTTAGAGAATTCGAGAATGCGTGTTATAGAGGATTGAGTGGTGGGGGGAGTGTGAAAAAAAGAAAATTTGGGATTTTTCAGTGTTGATACTGGCTCCAGATTCTTCTCAATATTCATCAAGCAGGGATTTAAACATTAATGCTTCTTGAACTGAAGGGTGCCCAAACAACATGTTGTCATCCACAAATTGTTGATGCGTGATGGCTGGGGAGTCATGGAGTGAAATTCCCCTGAGCTGCTGAGTTTGAAGAGGGGTGGAAAGGACGAGAGGGAATGCCATTTACCAATATGGAGAAAAAAATAGAGGAGACAAGATTCATTACCCATCTGACCCAGGGAGGAGAGAATCCAAAGTTAGCAAGCATTTTTTGAATGTAGGTCTAGCTTAACTTGTCAAAAGCTTTAGAGAGATCAATTTTGAGAAGTATACCTGCTTTTTTGATGTGCTTTAATGAATGAATGATCTCATGGGTGAGGATGATCTCGTCAATGATTTGCCATCCTTCTATGTACCCCGATTGTTCTGGTGATATAAGCAAAGGAAGCAACGGTTTCAAATGGGAAGCAATTACTTTGGAGATGACTTTGTAGATAACATTGCAAAGATCTATTGGCTTGAATTTGTCCGGAGTTATAGAGTGCTCTTCTTTAGGGATGAGTGCAATAAAGGTAGCATTTAGAGATTGAAGCAAACAATGCAAAGTCCTAGATTCTTCCACAACTTGACATACATCCACTTTGATGAGTTCCCATAATTTATGAAAGAAGTTTGAGGTGAAACCATCTGGTCTAGGAGCTTTCCCCTCCTTGAGCTGATTCATTATTGTTTCAACTTCCTGTAGAGTGACCGGTCGAAGGAGTAATTGATTATGTTCTTCTGTTATGATTTTAGGGATATGATGGAGATTACAATCTATAGTTGGCTATCTGTTGATTTGTGGTTCCTAATGAACATTTTTGAAATGTTGGAGGAGCTATTTTTCAATATCATCGTGTTCTTCTAGCCTTTCTCCCTGCGGATTCTGAATGTGTGTGATGTTGTTGTGCATTCTTCTCTGTATGGTGGGGCGGTGAAAGAATTTAGTATTCCACTCTCCCTCTTTTAGCCATCTTACTCTAGATTTCTGCTTCCAGAGGATCTCCTCTTGCTTTCTTCTTTCATCCAGCTGATTTTGAAGGTTCTGTTCCTTTTCTACCAGTGCTTCTATCCTTCCTTCATTAATTTTTTTTTGCTGAAGTTCCATCATTTATTGTGCTAGAGCTTTTTGGGCTTGAAAGATATTTCCAAAGGTCATTTGATTCCACTGCTTGATATGCATTTTGAGATATTTGAGCCGTTGTTGAAATTGATAGATTTTTTATCCTTTAGGGGGAATGAAGCTTTTCCATACTAAGAAGACCAGATTGTCGAATTCTGGGTGATTAAGCCAAAATGCTTCAAAACGAAAGGGTTTCCTTGTGGAGTTTCCAGGTCTTTTCCATTGAAGAGATACGAGCCAATGATCTGACCTGGATAGAGGCAGTGAAGTCTCCTCCTAAATGAATGGAATTGTCAGATAACAAGAATCGATCCAACTATGAGGCTATTTACTGTGAGACTGATCTTTTATTGTTCCAAGTGTACATTCCATTGTTAAAAGGCAAACCAATGAGCTAGTTATTTTGTATAAAATCCTTGAAGTGGCTTCTTTCCATGTCTAATTTGACTCATCCTCCATTCTTTTCCTCAAGTTTAGTAATCATATTAAAGTCGCCACCTGTAATCCAAAGAGGATGGGCTCTGGTAGAGTTGAGTGTGTTCAACAATGCCAACTTGTTCGTTGCATCCTGAGGGAAATAGACATTGGTGAGATGTCCGTGAGCATTGGTCCCAATAATATGAAATGTAGCTTGAATGAGATTATGAGTCGCATGGATATCAGTGAGCGAAATAGCCTGTGTATCCCATGCTATTTCCAGTCCTCCTAAAGCTCCCGAGGCATCCACTGCTACTGAATGGCTTCCTGGCCAGGCTTTTGAGAGAATGGTGCCAAGTGTATTACTGTTACATTTTGTTTCTTGCATCAATAAAATTTGAGGTTTCTCTTGTTGTATCATGTTTTTGATCTTTCTGTACTTCATAGGGCTTTTTAACCCTCTTAAATTCCATGATGTGAGCTTCATGGTTCAATATTGGGTAGCGGCCTGTAATACTTAGTTAAATTGGAATATCTTCCTGAATTCACCAACATTTCCCCAATGATGATGATTCTTTACAGATCTGTCTTTCTCCCTCGTTTCTTGGTATCTTTGGGAAGGTTTTTCCCATCCCATTGACTACCCGGTTGGATCCATAAAGTTCACTGCTGATGTGCTCTAGAAAGGATTGCCTCCAAACTTTCTAACTGTCTGTCTGGGATTTTATCAAACTCTTTCTTCCTACATGCTTGCTCAAGGCTGAATATGTCCAGCTCCCCAATGTCGATACTTTCAGGCTCCTCTTCCATATGTTTGGGCTCACTGCTTCCCGCTACTAAGTCATTTGAATGGACTGGTTCTTGGAGAAAGATATCAATTTCCATTCCATTAGACCTCCATTCGGTTTCCCTATTGGGATTGGATTTTGGGCTTACCATGGCTTGAGGTGGCTTTAGGGCTTTCCCTATATCTGAGGGTTGGATTACCAAAAATGACTTGGGTATATCATTGGTTCAATTCGGGGGTTCAGAGTCATTCAATGTTGGTTTTACTAAGATATCAAAGCTATTGCTGGTGGAGGGTATGGAGGAGATGGCTGAGGGATTTCTAGAGCCCGAGGTAGGCTTTTTGTGGTGCCTTTTCCAGATATTGACTTTAGTAAATCCTTCCGAATCAGGTTTTTCTGAAGTAGTATTGGTTTTGGGGGTTGCATTTAGGGGGCAATCATGGAAAATATGACCATGGGCATGACATTTTCTGCATCTGAATGGAACATGTTCATAACATATAGTCTGAATCCATTCAAAATCATCGTGATATAGACTTACCGAGTCCGAGAGTGCCTTGTCTAGATGCATGTAGACACAGATGCGAGCATAAGAGGTATACCTTCTAAGTTTTGTTTCTTTAGCTATCTTTATGAAGTCGCCTAGACCATTTCCAATGTCTTTTAGCGATTCTTCATCCTAGTACTCCAATGGAAGGGAATATAGGCGGATCCAGGGCGGTGCCCAACTGAAATCCTCTTTGTCCGGATTAAATCTTTCGATCCAGTCTCTCAGATACAAGCCCGCAGAGTTGAAGAAGTAGGGGATGTCGTCTAGGACTCTATTATGGTCTTCTTTGAAATTGAAAATAGCTGTAAAGAAGCCTTTAGGTCTGAGCTGCAGGGTGACATGTCCTTTAGGTTTCCATTTGGCCACAATCCATCCCTGTAGGGCTTTCTCTATCGGCCATAAGCCAATAAATTTACCTATGAGAGTGTGGTCCTTCATAAATTTGATTTGGGTATTGATCCAGTGACCATGTAGTTCTATCTTGGGTTGCTCTACTGCAATAGGTTTGCAAGTGACAGAGGTCGCTTTGGGGATCTCTCTGTTCAATGTAGGATGATCTTACTGCTGCGTCTGAGGCATTGCCTCCATATCCTATGGTGATTTTTGTTTCCCTTGCTCTGCTTGGTCAGTCTGCTTTACAGTGTTGTCACGTTGAACCATATCAAAAGCCCTTTTAGTCCCATTTGGAATTCGAATCTCGCTGTTGCTATTGGGGGGAGGCTCTAAGTCCCCCCACGGAACGGGATCCATTGCAGTGGGCCTAATTGCTGAGTAATGCTGTCACCAGAGAGGCTGAGTTGTTGCAGTCTAGTGTTGTGCAGAGGTTCAGTTGCTGCAGAGTTTGCCAGAAACCCTAAGCAATCATGAAGCGCCAGTCCAAAATAATATTATTTTTTTTAGATATGAAGAAAATAATTATTTAATAATAAGCTAAATATTGTAAATAAGAATAAAATCAAAATCCAAGTTTAGTAAATAATAAAAATTTAAATAATTAAAAACTTAAAAAAGAAAAAAATCAACTTAGAATCCATACTAATTATGGACTTGACTATTAGCATGGAGTTAACTAAGAATTAAGGAGAAATAAAATATTTTTAGGTAAAGAAAAAGGTATATCTATATTAATATATATATATATATTATATATATATATATATATATATATATATATATATATATATATATATATAGATAATAAGGGCGAAGAAGGAAAACAAATTCCATAAAACGAGGCAAGGGATAGTAGTCAAAAAGAGGAAACAATTTTTATAATATTGATAAAGAAATTCTACTAAAAAAATAAAAATAAAAACCTAAGAAAAATGGGAGAATATAAGGTAAACTAAGATCAAATGATGATATATAAAATGTAAAATTAAAAGAAAAAGGGGGACAAAGAGGAATGAATAAACCCAAGGGGGAGAGAAATTGATTGAAACAAAAACCAAGGAGAAAGGGAAAAAAACCTAGAAATCGACTACAACACTGGACCAGAAGGGAAAAAAACTAAGAGAAAATGGCAGGGATACAACAACTACTAATTTTCCACCTGTCATGCCTATTAAGATTACTTGATCTCCTCTCAATTTCAATGGCTTCCCTAAACTTACGATGATGAAATTGAGAAATTTTTGCAATAACCTTAGCCTCCTCAATGCATATATGATGCTTTGTCTTCTTAGCATGTTCAACCAAGGCTGAAGAGTGGGTTCTCCCATGCTTGATGTCAGTGACATGTTCCTTAATCCTTTGACTTATGGACCGACCAGTTTCACCTATGTATGAGGTTCCACAAGAACATGGAATAACATAAACATCTTTCATATCCATAGGGTTCACTAAGTCTTTAACAAATTTTAAGGAACTTCTAATGGTGTTGAGAGGTCTAAAGGTTGAGGGAAAATTATGCTTCTTTAGGATTCTCACAATCATGTCCATGGTCCCTTAGATCAAAGGAAGATGAACCCCTGGATTATGATCATTGGGGGTCTTTCTTAATTTTAGGACTTGTGATAGCTTTGAGGAAAACTTTAAGACATTGTTGCCTACTATACCCATTCTTAACAAAGACATTAAGGGGATGGGCTTTCTCTTTGGTAAGGTGGTCATTGTCGGAAATCCTAAGAGCATGAGTAGATAATGTGTTGAGAAGACCTAGCTTTTGAGCAGGGAAATGATGGGATTGGACATGAAGATACTGCTTAGTATGAGTTTTCTTCCGAAAAACCTTATGGGAGAATGAGCCATCACCCCTCCTCAAAAGGAGGACATCAAGGAAAGGTAGGCAACCATTCACTTCTTGCTCCATTGTTAACTTTATGGAGTTAGATTGATTATTAAGATGCTAGAAAAAGAGATCTAACTTTTCTAGACCATGGGGCCATATGGCGCAGTTGTCATCCACAAATCTCTTCCAAATCTTAGGCTTAAATCGAGTTGATGCTAAGGCTTTGGATTCAAATTCTTTCATAAACAAATTTTCAATAATAGGGGACAAGGGGGAGCCCATGGCCATGCTACAAGTTTGCTCAAAGAATTCACCTTAAAAAAAAAAGGGTAGAAGTAAGGCAAAACTCGACTAATTTAGCAATGTCGGGATCAGTAAGGTGATAGATAACCTCAACAATTATTATATAATATATATATAATATATTATATATATATAATATATATAATATATATATATATATAATATATATAACCTTTAATAAGCAGGGTCAAGGAAGGGTTAAGTGATAAATGATTAATTAAATTAAATCAAAAGAAGAATAAATTATAAGTATAAAGATAATAAGATGGGGGATTAAGAGAAAATTAAGGAAATAATCTACTAATTGATTTAACATATATATATAATAAATTAGTTCTCTTTTAATTTAATTTAATTAAACATTTATTTATTTAAAATCTTTTGGCTTGACCCTTCCTCTTAACGATTATACATATATATATATATATATAATATATATATATATATATAATATATATATATATAATTTTTATTGCATTAAGAGGTGCTCTCTAGCTTAGAAATGTTGTAATGTCTTTATCCTATCGTGTTAAATTATTTTGATTTCAAATTATATAAAAATAAAAATAAAATAAAAGCACAATATGGAAGAGATGTTGGAATGTCTTATCCGACGAAACATTATGACTTCGTCAAATTATATAAAAGAAATAAAAAAATAATTTATAGATAAATTAGTCTTTTTGGCTCCATGTTTTTAATAATCCATGGTTTTTCCCATGATATTCTTCTTTAATTTTGTGAGTGACGCTCTCCAACCCATATGCAAGAGATGTTGTCACGTATTGTCCTGTAAACATTTTGACTCAATCAAAATGCATAAAAATAAAAATACAAAAAAAAATAAAATAAAAAGATTAATGTAATGTAATGTAAACATAGTGAGATTGCATTTCAAATTAATCACATCATTAAAATTTGGTTGACATTTCAAACCATATAATGTGGTTCATCCTAAGTTATTAATTTTTTATTAATTTTTCTTGGGTAGTTAAGGTAAACTTGACTTGGTCAAATTACTAGTGGTTTTTGAGCTCTAGGCTTATGAGAACCCATAGTATTCATGTGGACCTATTTAAAGGGGGGAATTAAACCAGCTTAAATCCATCTTAACTATGGATCTACCAAGTATTGAGAGAGATCAAATCTCTTGAGATGGAAATAGCTTAAGATGCAAAGAGGTTTGATCCCTCTCGATGCTTGGTGGATCCAAAGTTTAGATGGATCTAGGATGGTCTGTCTAGCAAAATATGGAAGAAATGCAATGTCGTGTCGTGTCCTGTCCTGTAAACATTTTGAATGGGTAAAATTACATATAAAAAAATCAATAACACAAAAACATTTTACTCGATCAAAATAAAATAAAAATAATAAAAAAACTAACATTAAAATAAAATCTAGTAGCATTGTTATCTCCTTGAGCCATAAACTCATCAAAAGTAACCCTATCACTCTCATGATCTATGGTCTTCCCAAGATCCATAAGGAGGGGGATCCCTTGAGATCCATTGTCAACACTATAGGAGGGCCAACCTATTGTTTGGCAAAGTATTTAGCCCAAAAGCTAAATCCCTTGTTGGCCTTACAAAGTCCTTCGTCAAAGACTCTTCATTGTTTGTCAATGAGTTAAAGGGTATAAGGTTTGAGCTTGTGGATTTTCTTGTCAGTTTTGATGTGGTCACCCTTTACACTAATATCCCCATTAATGAGGCCACTGAGGTCATCAACCGCATCACAGATCCTGCTACTGCTAAATTGGTTGAGATTTGTCTTGTCTCTACTTTCTTCAGCTTTGAAGGCGAATTCTATGAACAAACATATGGTGTTGCCATGGGCTATCCCCTTCCCCTGTTGTATCTAATATGTTCGTGGAGGACTTTGAATCCAAAGCTTTTTCCTCAGCTCAATACAAACCAAAGATTTGGAAGAGATTTGTGGATGACACCTGCGTCATTTGGTCCCATGGTCAAGATAAGTTGGATCTCTTTCTCTAGCATATTAATAATCAGTCTAGCTCCATAAATTTTACTATGGTATGTGAAATCAATGGGAGCCTGCCTTTTCTTGACATCATTATTTCAAAGAAGGATGATGGATCATTCTCACACCAGGTCTTTCAGAAGAAAACTCACGCGGAGCAATATCTTCATGCTAAGTCCCATCATTTCCCTGCTCAAAAGTTGGGTGTTCTCAACACTTTAGCCACTCATGCACTTAGAGTTTCTGATGAAAATCACCTTGAAGATGAGAAAACCCATCTCCTCAAGATTTTCAAAAATAATGGTTATAATAAGCTCCAATGTCTTAGGGCTTTCCTTAAAGCTGTCAGGGGTTCCGAGATTAAAAAAGAACCCAATGATTAGTTGTATGGGGTACACCTTCATTTTATACAAGGGACCACTGACAATATTACAAGGATCCTAAGAAAGCACAAGGTTCCCTCAACCTTTATGCCCCTTAACAACATTCAAAGTCTCCTAAGATCTGTAAAAGATTTGATGGGCCTGAAGATTTGGTCCTGATGATGAACCACACTTGTTGGTTTGAAACGCGTTGGCCAAAAAATTTTTTCTTATGTGATTTCTATTGATGGACTTTGCTTAATTCAATATGAAAGGTGTTTATGTAATCCCTTGTTCATGCAGGACACCCTCTGTTGGTGAAACTGGCTACTCAATAAATTAGAGGATTCAAGAACATGTGACAAACATCAAACATGGGAGGAACTGCTCCTCAACATTAAAAGAGCATGCAAATAAGGCAAAACACCACATCTGCATTGAAGATGTTTGAGTCATTGCTAAGATAGATCATTTCCATCACCGTAAGTTTAGGGAAGCTATAGATATTAAAAGGAGGCCAAACAATCTGAATAGAGATGATGGCTTGAAAATTAGTAATTGTTGAATCTATGTCATTTCTTTTTAAGTATATATATATATATATATAATATATATATATATATATATATTCTAATTTCTAATTTTTTTTATTATTTATTTGTATTCTATCTTTACTACTAATAAAACGATTAAATTACTTTATTTTCTTCATTAATTACTTATTTATTTAGTTTTATTAATTTAATTTAATTAATTAAGTAATTATATTATCATTATTATTTATTTATTTCTATTGTTATTTTTTTGGACCACTTTATTGTTTTATTTTTAAGTTTTTAGAATTAATTGTTTCGATTATTTAAGTTTGACCCAAATTTTTTATTTAGTTCTGACTTCTGGGTTGGGTGAGACATCATTTCCCATGCCATTGCCAATTGAGCTACCCCAAGCAAACTTTCTTAATTCAATATTACATCTATATATTCTAACAATTATTCCTTATATTAAAAATATTATTTATTTATTTAGTCAAATCTAACGTTACATCTATATTCTAACCATTATTTCTTTATATTAAAATATTATTTATTTATTTATTTAGTCAAATCTAACCATTATATTATAACGATTTTTTTTTTCTCTTCATCTATTTAACTTGATGCCAAGATCTGGTTCTACATCTTGTCTGATGATGATGATGAACCACACTCGATGGTTCAAAAAGCGTTGACAAAACTCTGATGATGTGATTTTTACCAAAAGTTTTCTTACTTTTCTTAAAAATAACTTCATGTATTCACCCACGGTATTGACCCATGATATTAGAACCCATGGTATTCATGTGCAATATAGACTATTTAAAGGAAGAAACTAAACCAACCTAGATCCATTTTAACTCTAGATCTACCAAGCCCCAAGAGGGATTAGACATTTTGAAATGAAAACCTCTTTTAGAGTGAAAAGGGATGTGATCCCTCTCGGTGTTTAGTAGATCCAGAGTTAATATGGATCTAGGCTTGTGTAACCTATTTAAAAGCATCATATTTTATCATATACAACGTGAGTGGGCCTAATGGTTAAGAGCATGTGTTTCCTCCTAAGAGATCACAGGTTCACTAGAGAGGATAGAGTATGTATGCATTTGTAGACTTAATAGTCAAATCATTACGCGGAGGTGAGTCCCTTGTCCCACAAACAAGGAGGTCTCATACACCAATGTAATGTCTTCTCTAATATAATCTATTTAAAAACACACAATTCCAATCAATAAGTTTTTATACGTAGTAATATACATCTATGCAACCAAATGTTTAGATTATACTAGATTTCTTATCATTTTATGCACCCAAATGTTTAGATTATAACCCAATGTTTAGATTATACTAGATTTCTTCATCATAACCTATTAATGAATGAAAAATGTTTCTGCAAATATCATATAGATTTATTTTTCAATGTCATTTCAATTTTCATGAGGAACTAAGACTCTCATGTCATAGTAAATTTTCACGAGGAACTAAGACTTTCATGTCATAGTGTTCTACAGCAGTGAGGAATTAGAGGTTCGCTAATGTAAAAGCTCGTGGAATGTGCTACCAAAGAAGATAATTTAACTTTATTTGTGTAACGTGAATAATGAAGATTGCTTCTATATAGTTTAACTTTGTCTGCGGTGAAGCGTGAAGTTTGCTTACATATAGTTTGACTTTTTTTTGTGTAAGGTGAAGCATGAACTGTGTTTGGATGTGTGTTTTTAGGTTTGTTTTGATTTTTATTTTGAAATATTAGTGACTAGTAATTTTACAGTGGATCAATAGATTAAATTTATTAGCCGATGTACATGCGGAAATAACATTATTAATAAATAAAAATTGGAATAGTGCTGAATTTCTATTCCATAATCATGCTCGGCAACATTTTCATTTTTTTAAACTGAATTGATTTTACTTAAATTTAATTGTAATATGAGATTTAATTCTAATCAATTTAAATTTTCTAAAATTTTGAAAATTTAAATTTTATAAATTAAAATTGTAATAAAAAAAATTAAATTAATTTTTTTTTTTTTTTTTTTAGTTTCAAATTAGTTTTCATTTGAACTTATTCTTCTCTAATCCAATAATTAATAAAATTATATTTTCAATCTTTTAATACCCACAAATTAGCACTTATCTCTATCATATTATTCAATTTGACCAAGTCATTATTCTATTGTTTTCTTTCACGTTCTTACCTTATTTAAATTTAACTATTTTATTTTTCTCTAATTTAATAATAATAATATACTATATAAATAATTTACGATTATCTCTATAATAATAATTCATAATTCAATTTGACCATAATTTAGGTTATTTATAATATTTTACTTTTGAACATTAATTATATCATTTCTAATTTTTTATTTTTACCAATTACTATCATCTATCTATTAATTTAGTATAGTATTTATTCAGTTTGACCAAATAAATGATTTAATTTAATTATATTATTTGATTATTTAATCTATTATCATTTGATTAATTTTTTAATTTAATTTCTTTTATCTAATTTTTATTAATTTATTGTTTTAATTTTACAAATTAATCCTTTATAATTTATTCTAATTTGACCATCCTTCTCTAGAATTAAAAATATTAATTAATGTTCATAATCTCTTCATACCCCTAATAATCATACTATTTCTCTATTTATTCATGCTCTAACGCTCTTTATATCATTATCAAGCTTTATGTCCTTGAAGATGGATATCAAGTTTTATGTCCTTGAAGATGGATGAAGTGTTCTCCTGAAACGTGAGACACATTATACGATACTTATGATTGTGAAAACTTACATGCAAAATATATTTCAATTAAAAATAATTTGATTAAAATTAATAAAATAATAAATACATTTATTTTAATAAATATTTTTATTTTCATTTAAATATAAAGTTAGCTTAGATCCATCTTAACTCCAGATCGACCAAACGCCCAAAGGGATCAAATCTCTTGAGGTGCAAACCTCTTTTCTAGTGAAAAATAATTTTGATCCCTCTCAGTGCTTTGGTAGATCTGGAGTTAAGATGGATCTAGGTTGGTTTAATGTATTGATTTGACCTTTTCTCTTAATGATTGTTTACATATTTTAGTTTATTTTATTTAATGTATTGACTTGAACCTTTCTCTTAACACCTAAATATATAATTTAATAATAGTATTAGTTTGAACAGTTTCATTATTTTAATACTATTCTTTAACGACTAATTTCAGATTCCTCCTTCTATTAAAGGATTCACACTTCTAAACATTCAATTGTCAAAGGCTGACCATGAATAGAGTGTCAACCTAGATTCCTCCTTCTATTAAAGGATTCACACTTCTAAACATTCAATTGTCAAAGTTCATGACAATGAATAGAGTGTCAACCTAAAACATTGGACATGATTAAACATCATCCACACAGTTTCATTGAAAATTTATCTTAGTATGAATAACTATGGAAATATACACTCTCTATAGCTATAATTATTAATTTTATATTTTATTTTATTTTTAGTCTTAGTTTATGTAATTTGACCAAGTCATCTCCAGGCCATTACTTTTAACTTTTTTTTTTTTTTTTAATGAGCCCAAATGTAAGTATTTACAAACATTTACTCCACTACAACATCTCTCAACCATATGCTTTTTTCTTTAGATTTAATTTTTTAAAATGTTATAAAATAAATTAAAAAAATACTTATAAAATATTTTGATTTTTAAATGAGTTATGGTTTTTGGGCAAGTGGTATTGATAAGCCATGGTATTAACAAAGCCCTTTTACAAGTTAATAATATCCATGGTAAAATGTAGATGAAATCCATGGTTAAGAATCTGCGGTAAATATTAAGTTTTAATTTTAAAAATGTTATCCATGGTATTAACAAAGCCCTTTTACAAGTTAATAATATCCATGGTAAAATGTAGATGAATATCCATGGTTAAGAATCTATTGTAAATATTAAGTTTTAATTTAAAAACTGTTATAAAATTAAATTAAAATAAAGCATTTATAGTTATTTTTTTTTATAAGTTAAAGTTTTTGAGTATGGGGTATTGATAAGCTATGTAATTGGTCCATGGTATTGTAAGAAAAATTATCTAGAAGCTAACAATATCCCTGGTAAAATGAGGGTGAATATTAATAGTTAAGAATATTGTTATATTGTAAAATATTAATTTTTTAAGTGTTTATTAATTAAATTAAATATTTGTTATAGAATCATTATTTTTATTTTTATTTATATGGTAAATGGATGTTAATTTATAAGTACTATTTGTATGTTATATGTTTTTAATGTCATGTATGTTATGATTTTCTTTTATCTATTTCTTTTGTAATTTTATTACTAAAAACTAAATTACAATAAAAAAATTGAATTTAAAAAGATTTACATCTAATGTCTAACATATAATGCCTACACATCTACATTCTATATTATATTAGGCTGTAGAGCACCTCTCGGTGCAATGATAGTTAATTAAAAAGAGAAATGATGTTATTGTTACATGTACTATATAATTTTTTTTAAGTATAAGGTTATTAGCTAGTATTGTAGTTGGTGGTTGATGCCACTATCTATTTAGGCATTTAGGGAAGACAGGGAAATTCCACAGGGCATTAACAAGGGACCAACTTTCTCAATTTGAACTCTTCAGTGTGAAAGGGGGAGGGGAATTATTGTATACATATGTCTATGTGTATTTTACCATCAAGGCACCCCACCCTTTAGCCCATAGGCATGGGTAACATAGTCTTCATGGCTCAAGGTCATTCAATAACAAGGCTCAAAGCCATTACAACAATATACTTGATATGACCTGATCATGTCGGTTATAGGAATTGAACTTGAGTTGAAGGATAACAATCATTTCTCCCAACCAATTGAAATAAACCCAGTTGACATTATATATATATATATATATATATATATATATGAAAAAATCAAATTAGCCTTTTAGACCCAACTGGAGGGTTCAACATAAAGTGTCTAACCTTGAATCTAATGTTTGTGTCATATGAGTTAAAATACATCTAGAGTTTGTGTTGTATTAGTTGAAACATAATATATCATATCTCGTTTAGCATGGAAAACATTGTAAATGATTGAAGATAGATTTTTTTTCAAACTATTCTTTGTTTTTAGAGAAGTATATTTTTTTTTGGGTAAGCATGCACTTTAAGGTGAAACAACAATAACAACCTCCTTCATTAGTATTTTTGTTTGTTTTGCACTAGCTCACTTAGTTGAAAGTTACTCTATTCAGTAAGAGACCTTAGTTCAAGTTTCTTTTCTTAGGTTATTGATTTGTAAATTGTTGTGGATATTCCACTGGATAATTTGTCACAATGGAACTACTAAGATACAATGGGATATTTTCCTTTAGACTCATGGATTTATTAAGTTACTATTTTTTGTGCATGTGATATAAAACATATAGAAAATAGAGGAAAAGATACAATCATTTACAACCATAATAACACAATATAATACTTGGGAAACCCTTTCGGGAGAAAACCCATATGGAACGAGAGGCTACTATACTCTCTCTTTCTCTAAATGGAAATGGATGCAAGTATAAAAAAGTGAGACTTGTGGGTTGCTCCAAAGCATATAATCGTTTGTTCTCTCTCTATCCACTCTTAACTACTATATTGTAATGTCCCTTTCCGAGCAATCAGGCCAGGCAAAGAAAAAGACAAAGGAATAATTTTATTATTTAATGTCAATACGACTAAAAGTGACTCTATAAAGTGGCGTTAAACAATTATTAAAAAAGAGTGTTATAAAGTGAAGTTGAGAAAGTGAAAAACTTTAAGAGTCAATTAATAATAAAAATGAGCTAAAAAAGTAATTTGAATTTTAGAAAAGGAGGGGGGGAAAGGAAATAGAATTTTAAAAGGGAGATCAACTTCACCCAATCATTATGTATTTTTCTTTGTTGTGACCAAATTGGAGAGTGTCACAACTCATTGGTTCCTTAGTGAAAACCCTTCAAAGCAAAGCTAGTTTCAGTGGTTGATCATCCACCCTAACTGGACCAATGGAAGGATCACAAGGATATTTCATTGGGAGCCTCAATGGTGGAACCATAATTACTTAATCAACCACAATTAATACTTGTTTTTTCATGCAAGATAGTATCAATTTTGTGGGTTGAGAGAAACAAGCTTTTGCAGACAGATTGTTGTGGAAGGCCATTTCGCTAGTTCATGGTGCCTTTGTTCAATCAATTGGGCAACACTCCTTTCGACTGGACACATTCATAATTTTGGAGAACCTTTTCAAGTTCAGCGGACCATCTTTCCCTATTCAGTGGGGGTAGTCACCACAGGGAAGATGCTCGACTACTCCCTATGATTGAGTGCATGACAGAGGTAAGCAGACGACATATTATCAAGGGTACATGTTGGGGAAGATTCAATTCCATGTGAGGTTATTGTGCAGGATGTAGAACCATCCGAAATTATCCAGAAGGATATAAGAATGGTCAATTTTCAAAATGTCCATATTTTAGTGAGACTAGTGCTATTGCGTAGAGCTCAGTGAACTGAATCTGACACAACTTGAATAGTCTTAGTTGGTCATCATATGAGAAAGTTATGCCAGTTTGAAGTTAGGCACAAATAATAAAAAATATGGTGCAGGTACTACCATGTGGTAGCACCAATAGGCACCATATAGCACTATGAACAAGCAGGAGGACCTATGTTAAGATGACATGAGGACAACCATGGTTGGTGGATAGGGATTTGACAAGATAGGTTGATGTGGCACTGACTATATTCCATGTGGACCAATGGTGTGATGCCACGTGGACCAATGGAATGGTGCCACATGGCACCACAATGGAGTTAAGTTTGTGCCAAAAGTTTAACATCGAGGGTAGTCGAATGGATTCCATCCCTCGACCTCTTATCCAAAAGTACATTGACTTACCATGAGGCTACATGACTAGGTTGTAATATGGCATGAGAATTTTAACTTTTAATGTTTATTAATTATTGAAGTTTAAAAATAAAAAGTGCGGTAGGCTGTGAAGTCGGCCCACGAATCTTCCACCTCATATTATAGGCTCAACAAACATAGATTCCACACCATCCTTTGTGAAGTTCCAATGAAATAACTCGAATTTGAAGTCTTGCTATGTTGGAGTGATGCTACATGACCACTCAAACACTATTAGAACAAATGTTGTGCTTGCGGCACACCATTCAACCTTGCGCTGATGGTTAAAATGATGCGCCAAGGTATATGTTAATTGGTTTAACAAAAAATGCTTGTGGTGTTATATCATTCGACCCCTACCATGGGAGTTTTAACAAATTTTTAATGCTATGTTATAATTCAACCACCATGTGCCCATTATAAATGGCCTACCAAATTTATAATGTATTGCGTTGGAGGGTTGATGACTTGACTGTTGAATTTTGTAACTAGGTGTAATATTATGTATTTGAGTTAAAAGAAAAAATTATTTTATCATGTCCCTTTTAGACATTTAAAAGAAAGAAAATTTGATTTTAAGTACGATTTTGGTGTCTCTGAGTTGACCAAGTCAACCCTCCAAAAGATAAGTTGACCTGCCCAAAGGACGTGTCCCTTCGCATGAACAAACAATTATATATTGGCATCTATACTCCATCACTTTGCAAGCAATTCGATGCTCTTCTGTGGTGAATTAATTCGAGTTTGTGGTATGCTAATCTGAGGCACATTCTTTTAAAGTAAAGTGAACTTACTATATAAACCTCTCAATGTGTTATGCAAGTTTTCTGAGGCACTGATCCTCTATTGGATACAAGCTTTCTGAGGGACTGATCTTCTATTGAATGCGATATTTCTTAAGCACTAATCTTCTGTTGAATCAAAGATTCATGAGGTGGTTTGAGGACATATAACTGGGATTTTATGAACATTATTGTGGGCATAATATTGACAGACATATGGCATCATGATAGTCTTCATGTGGATAGTTGTTTGATGGAGGGCTGAATTGGCACTTGGTTCTTGGGACTTCGTTAGTTTGACTTGGATTTCTCCTATTGACTAAGATTATATAAGGAAATGATTGTTGGGTTTTCCCCTTGTGAGTTATGCCTTGGCCTTTAGCCTACTCTATGTTGACTCTTGTCTTGTTGTGTATTCTATTTGTATAATTTCTTGATGACCTAAATAATGAAGTAAACACTAAATGGAAAAACATATATAAATAGTCACAATTAATTATCATGTTAAGAAATTCTCTCTTGCATTTTAATTTCAACATGGTATCAGAGTTAGTTTCAAGAAGTTGTCTTATCTCTATTCCTGTGAAAAATTCTGGAGGTTACCTTGTGAATAAACATGTTCTCTCTGTGATCCAAACAATGATGATCCTAGTACAATGTGATAACTATGAATACCTTTGCAATTGGTCTAAACATATGCAAAACAATGATTAATCCGAGTCTATGTGGGTCAGTAATATGACTGTGCCTCCCTTGTCGGAATTTCATATGTGAAGTACATAAGGACAAGAAGAGATTTGTATGACATCGCTCAAGCAAGAATATAAAGCCAAAGTACAGTCAAGTCTCTGTGATGTCTTCTTGTGGTATCTGAGTTTATTGTGGCAACATTCATCTATAGTTTGTGAACTGCTATATGAAGTTTTAAGTATGTTCTCAAGTGCAAAGGTTGAGTCTCAAAGCTAGTACGAATTCTGTGATAATAATCCAATCAAAGCTGAGATATGATCCATCTTTATGGCATTATCCAAATTATTCTATGGTGAGTAAAAATGTCCTTGTGCAAAAGAACCTAAGCTTCTAAGGACCAATTTCCTGTGTTATCTAAGTGATATGCCATCCCTACCGAATAATGACTACTGGATCTAGATCTGTATCTATTCGAATATGAAGTTGTTCTATTATTTAATTCATAGATCAAAGTTTGTAATGTATAAGTGTCCTCCATGATATTCATCCAAATTTTTCTGAAGGAAGTATTGTCACCCTAATTTCTCTGTGATATGATCAATATTGTAACACAAAATTCTCTAACTCAATTTCTTGGTGATCAAACACTCTAAAACTTTGAAATATCACGAATTCTAAGGTCAATATTTTTGTGGAACTATGTGAGCTCAGGAATAGTGATATATCTCTGTGAAGCAAGGACTATGATCCAAGTTATAAGGTTACCATGAAACTATTTTGTTAGATATATATGATCCAAAGTACATAAATTAATATTTAATTATTTAGAGTTAGAATATTTAATTAATTATTTAGAGTCTTAGAGTCTTCTTAGAATATCTATTTGTTATAAGAGATATGGCATCTAGAAAGGTGTCGTTTCTTAGGAACTAATTTAGGAAAATAGTTAGGAGTGTTGTTACAAGTGTATTAAATGTAAATGGACACTTGTAAACAACATAAGTGATCCATAACAAAATTAGTTTAGTACACAAGTTTATTTAAAGGTTGTTTCTCTCCTCTTGCAAGGGTGTTGAGTTATCATGTGTAAGCTCTTGCAAATTTTATGTAATTTTTCTTTTCCTTATTAATAAAATTTGTGTACGAGGACACTTCTGCTATTATTGTGGTATCAGAGCTACAATGATGCAGCGGGTGTGAAAAGAAAATTCCACCTTTAAAGATTTTTGGAAAACTCCATTAAATTGGTCACTTTGTCACTTATTAATTGATATACAAATTATTCAGCTTTAATTAAAGAAAATAAATTTTATTTTCTAATTAGTAACACTTTCATTTTTATTAATAATGATCAATATTTTATATATATATAATTTTTGGCTGTTTACCAAATTGGAGAAAAATTCATATTTGTGCTAAAAAAACCCTCAAAATTAAGGCAACCGTACCATAGCCTCCCTCAGATCTTTCAGGATTTGGACTACCACTACATCGAGATCCTACCCTCCCATGCCCTCAACCTCAACCTGGATATTTCATATATCCCTCAGCATAAATCCAACTCAATTCTTTGATCCATATGTCAACGGAAGAGTCACAATTTCTTTTGAAAGGAATTTTGTGTAGAGCCTTGGACTATCAATAAAGTTTGCTGTCGGCCATGAAAAGAAAACCAATGTAAATCCCAAGGATCTGGAGGCTCTGTTATGTTTGAGCCATTTGCGTAGAGGACCATGTTGTTAAGTAAATGCGTTGAAAATTCTGTTGCTGCGGTAAATAACTTCTCCAACGAATTCTTTTAAAGGTATGCTTTATAAAAATTTTATAGTGTGTTTTGACCTTTGAAAAGAGATTCGTTCACTTTTTCAAGTGACTTCGTAAACGTTAATTCACTTTTTAAAAGGAATTTCGGTTTAAAATGGATTAAAAAGTAAAGTTTATTAATGGAGAGTTAATGTATGCGTTTTATTTTGAAATTTGTATTTTTATGGAGAGATAAAGAGTGCTGGTAATTTTTTTTTAATATAGTAGAGTAATAAGTTGATTTTCAATAGAGGTGTAAATTTTTGGAAAGATAAGGTGTAATTTCTTTTTTGTAATTTTAGAGTGATAAGGTGTAATTTTTTTTTGTAGTTTTGGAGTGATAAAGTGTAATTTTGTAATCTGTAATTTGTAATTTTGGAGTAATATGGTGTAACTTTTTATTTGAGGGAAACAAATTGTAATTCACAATAATTTTTTACTTTGAGGGGGTTAGAGTCAAAGAAGTCAAATTGCAAGAGCATTGTAAAAAGTCAATTTTTGAAAGTTTCATTGTAACATTTCAAAGAAGTTGACTAGAGCCAAGTGCAAAGCTCAATTACTTTTCTTCTTAAACGACTATACGAGGGTCAAGGCCAAGCCCCGATAGATCATTTTTTGTTTTGGTGCTACATGTGGTGTGCTGTCCATCTTCTTTTTGTAGTGTATGATCTATCTTGGTGCATATATTTGCTTTTATAATGTCCAAGCTGATAAATTTATTTTCCGAGTCTGAGAAACTTGAAGGCTCAAAGAATTACAAGACATGGAAAAGGCACATAGAAAACACTTTGATTGACAATGAACTTTGGTAAGATGTATGTGGTAGTGAGGCTAAACCAGACAAACCAACAAATGCAGACTCACTAGCTAAATGAGAGATCAAAAATGCCAAAGCATTACATTAATTAAATCTTCAGTTAATGATGAAATGTATGTTCACATTGAAAATGCTTTTGATGCATGGTCTGCCTGGAAAATATTTAAAGATTTATTTGATACAAAACCAAAATATAAGAGAGTTGATATTCAATTGAAGCTGCTTCAACAAAAAATGATAGAAGGAGGAGATGTATTTGAGTACATTTCTAAACTTAAGAACATTAAGCAAGCAATATTAAAAGTTGGATTTCAAGAAGTAGATGATAGCTTCATGACTACTATTTTGATTTCTATTTTTTCTTCTTCATATACACATTTCTTGGAAACTTTACAGGTAACCAAAAATCTAGAGAAGTTGAAATTTGATGAATTAATTGAAATTCTAGCTCAACGTGACAAAATTTTTGGAAAGAAGAAACATGTTAGAGAAGATGTCTTCTTTATAGAAGCTAGCACTAGTAAATCTTCAACCAAAAGTTCCAGAGGTAGAGGAAGAGGGTACAATAATCAAAATCAATGAGCATGTAGAGGACAATGTTGTGGTCGAAGTTAAGGCAGAGGGAATAACTTCAACAGAGGCAACAATTGTGGTAGAGGACAAAAGCAAGGTAGAGGATAAAGCAAAGGTAGAGGACAAATTTAAGGTAGAGGCAAAGATTTCAATCAATTTGTTTGTAGAAGATGCAACAAAGTTGGTTGTTATGTTGAAGATTGTCGAACTTCTATTGAAAAAATTCCAAAGTTTCAACAACATTTGGCACAGTTTGCTAATGATTAGGAAGATGATGGCTCAGAATACAAAAGTTCAGAATCAACAGCATTACAGGTCTCCACAATCTGAAACGTGATTATGAATATTCTCTGATCTTAGATACATGGGCAACGCAACATATGACTTTTCTATGACTTCTTTTGGACTTTCAACAGTGCCAACTTAATTCAATCTTTCTTGCAGATAATACAAAACACACTCCTTGTGGAAATGGTGTAGTAAAAGTTTATCTTCCTAGCATTGGAGAAAAAATAATTTCAAATGTTTAGTATGAACCAACTTTCAAGAAGGATTTTTTGTCATTAGTCACAATTTGACAAGAGGGGCATCATGTTGTTATGGATGATGGATTAGTAAAAATTAGTTCCATTAAACGTAATATGAAGATAATCATGACAATATATGAAGAAGGAAATTTTTTAAGGATGAAAGGAAGAGTCATTCCACGAAAGTCTGATTTTGCAGGAGCAACAAGTACATATATTTCACCAATAAGGTTATGGCATGTTAGATATGGACATTTATGATATTTATGAGTGAGAATTACTGAGAGAGGTGGGGGGGGGGGGGGGGGAATCAGTTAATTCAAATTCTTTACTTTTGATGAACTTAATTTTCTTCTTATGCAACTAATGGTCTATGTTCATGCTCTATTATTATTGAATTCCTTTTGCAGGTGTCAAAGAGATAAATTTGCAAATTTATTTATCAAGAATTCAAAAACATTCACACAACATTCAAGAACCAACACATGAAGACACAAGATATAAGTGGAAACCCCAAAGGGATAAAAACACAAATTTTAGGCTGAAAGTGATGTGAAGGAAAATTGCTACTCCTTATTACATCAGATTTTTGTAGGTCCCAACCTCAAAGGAAGCTCCACCTCCCACAAGTTTTTGTAGGCTACAACCCACAAGAGGCTCCTACCTCAACAGGCTACAACTTGTTCCTTTTCAATCTACAACATAGAAATGGACAAAAATATCTCTATCACAACATCAAGTCACAAATGCTAGTTACTTCATTTACAATTTTGTTGTCAAGTCTACTGTTGCACTGCTTCTCCTTTTCACTTTGTATCTCTTCTCTTGTTGCTCATCAACTTTCTTATGCAAATTGTTTCTTTTCTAAAAATTTCTTTTACCATTCCACATTGTGTATTTTATAAGCAAGCCATTTTGGTTGTTTGTATTTTTTGTAGGAATATGAAATGAAGCATTGTATCTTGGACTTCCAAAAACTACTCACAAGCTTGTCTCTTCACTTTCAACTTTAAAAAATAATTTGTAATATAAAATAGAGCTAAATTAAAAGAACTCAATCAGTAATGATTACAAGAGACAAGTAAGATTTTTTATTGTCTACATTTTCTTTTTCCCCCCCAAAGAAATATCATAATTTCCATTATATATAATATTGAAAATTACACGTTGTAGATGCTGCAATGGAGCATATCAAAAAAATAGTGGCCAAATTGTTCACTTCATCGTATAGTTCAATAAGTATCATACTGCATATAAGTAGTTGTGAAATATATACAATAGAGAAAAATAAAATATATAAGTTAACTGCAGAAAAATAAAAAAATGTCCTGGCTATAATCCCCAAAAGATCATATGGCTGCTGGATCCAGAGCTTTGATGAAAGGCCTGTGATAGCACTGATAGTGATCATGTTGCCTCTGCTCCTGTATCAATCATGTACCCAAATGTTGCTCTGCAACTTCTTTGGATAGACTGTCGACAACCTGGTCCCTTTCCTTGTAGATGTGTTGGCATGTAATCAAGTCAAATTGCTATTTTAAATTCATAATTTCATCCAACAGATTTCTGAGTGTGTGCACGTAACAAGATGCTTCTTGGTTGATCCATTTGATGACAATTTTTGAATCCCCATATACCTAAATTTGTCGACAACCCTTTCTAGGGAGAATATAAGCAATAATCTAACATTGTTTAATTCTGTATAATTGTTTGTGCCTCTCCCTAATTCCATTTTAAGTTTAAAAATATGATTTTAACTTAAGAACAGAATGGCCCCACCGCCACAACCTTCTGGTCGAGCGGAACTGTCAAAATAGGCCCAAGGAATGGGTTTTTCTATGACTTCAATAATAATGTTCCAAGTCTTCTGATGTTGATCATCTTCAGAGATCAGATGATATGTAGCCACTGTATGGAAGCTAGTGAGTAACTAGTTCTGATCTTTGTCTAACAATATTTTTTTGTTCTTGCCCAACCAAATGGCCTTACAGACCTAAAGGGGAAAATTCCAGAGTTTAGATGGGTGTGCCTGATTCCACCGGGTTTCCTAAGCTTTTGATACTAATTTACCTTGCCACCTGATATTAATAGCCAACGAATGATAAATTTGGTTCCATAGATGGACAATGATAAGACACTCTAGAAAAAGATGGTTGATAGATTCAACATTCTTCTTACATAATGTGCATCGGGTTGGACCTTGAAAAGATCGACATTGAAGGTTATCGCCAGTAGGAACCTTGTTCCTTAACAGACACCACATAAATAACTTTGTTCTAGTGGGATCTTTGAGTTTCCATATCAGCTTCCACCACCAAACACTGTTATTTGGCTCTTTTTTTACACATATGATAATGTAACCGTCTTTTGGAGTGTATCTTCCATGGGGGACAAGGGTCAAAATGATTTCATCCTCCTTCTCTTGGATTATGATATGAGATTCTATGAGGGAAATGGTGTATATATTCTAGTCGTGATGCCATTATGTTGGGATTTGGAGATCATGTGCTGACTTCCAACTTTGACTCAATAAAGTAGTGTTTGCATTATCTGCTTTTTGATTTAAGGTTCGATAGCTTTATTTTGAGAGAAACTACAACATATCATGAGGGAGGACATGTGGATTACCACTACCTAACCATGCATCTAATCCAAGGGGAACCCGTTCCCCAGTCCCTACACTCCATGCCAGGTCGACCCTGATATAATCAAAGGAATTTAATACCACTCTCCACATGGAGGATATCTCTATTATGTTCCAGTGAGGCAGTTGATCGATTCCTCAACCTGTAGGTGGGGTATATATTTATGAGTGACCACTTGTTGTGATAGGGATGTTTGTGGAAAGAAGGTGTCATCCCATTTTGGTAGCCAATACTTTTGAGAAGTTGGGAATATTTTTCATACCCCATCCTCCCCATTTTTTGGGCAAATCTATTTGCTCCCATCTAATCCATGCGAATTGTTTCCCTTCTTTCTTCCCTTGCCATAAAAATCTGCAACAAATCTGTTGAACTCTGTGAAGGATTCCTTTTGGTATCAAGATAAAGACATCCAATATACTGGAATGACTTCTAAGACGATTTTGACAAGGATCAGTCGCCCAAACCTAGACAACAATCTTTGATGCCAACTTTCAGTCTGCTTTCAATCTTAGCAATTAGACATGACCAATTTGCTATTTTGTAATTATTTGGTTTGACTCGAAAGCCAAGGTATTTCAGTCCTTGTTCAAATTCTAACATCTTGAATGGAAACCTTTGGGTGGCATAATCAATTTCACGTGGAGAACATTCAACATGAGATAATGTGGATTTCATTTGATAGGTTTCCATGCTTGTTGCCTTAAAAAAAATAATGAGAATTCCAGAGAAGACGGATGAGTCACTAATAACTCCATTCATGAATATGAGGACATAATCAACAAATCGAAGGAGAGAAAAAATTGTGTTTGATGCAAACTTGATCCCCTTAAATCATCCACGCTCCCTCTCAGTAATAATTAGTTTGCTCAAACCTTCCATAACCAATAAAAAGAGCAAAGGGGATAATGGACACCCTTTCCTGAGACCTCATTCATCATGAAATACTTTTTTTGTTGATCCATTGATAAGGATGCTGTAGGAGACTGAGGATACACAACACATGATCCAATTGATAAAATTATTATGGAAACCCACATGTGTCAGTAGCATGCGAAGATACAACCAGCTCATCCTATTGAAATCATTAGATAAATCAATTTTCATAATCATTCCTTTAAGTTTCTTAACTTTGATGGAATGAAGTCCCTCCTAGGCAATACTAATAGCTTCATGCATTTGCCTATTTTCAAAAAATGCAAATTGTTCCATGGAGATGTGCCAGGATAGGATGGGCCTGATTATGTTGGCTATGATTTTGGCGATGATTTTGTATCTACAGTTACACAATGAAATGGGCCTAAAATCATCATAGTTGATAGGATTATCAGACTTGGGGATCAATGCAATGAAGGTGGCATTAAAGGTCTCATACATCCCCCCCTTATTTCTACATTATTTAATGACACTAGGAAGGTCATTACCAATTAATTCGAAGAAAGTGAGGTAGAATTCAACTGGCCATCCATCTGGTCCAATACTTTTATCTTTCTTGAACCATTTTAATACAATTTCCAATTCACCCATAGTGACCGGTGTGAATAGGTCTTCATTGTCTTCTTCGTTGACAAATCTCGGGAAAAAGCTAGCAACCTTGATGATTTTCGCTAGTGTAACCCCATGATGGGCTTTAAATAGATTGTGGAAATGCTGTGTGCTGAGGTCAACCAGACTCCAGAATGCCTGTGTAGGATTACCATCCTCGTCTTAAAGAGACCAAATAGTGTTAATGGATTTTCTTCCTCTCGCGTATAGGAAAAAATTGGTATTGTCGTTTCCAAATTGCATCCATATAGCTCTACTTCTACATCTCCACTATTCTTCTCTATCTCTTAGCAACTTGATTTTGTCTGCCTCAAGCTTGGTGACATGTTGTTTCGATTCCAAAGATAGAAAACCACAATTGGCAGGGTCCTCTAAGATAGCTAATTCTTCTTCAATTTTGCTGAGGGCTTCTTCATCTTTTTTCTTCTTATCCTTTTCCCAATCAATGGTATTTTTCTTGAGGCGATAAAGGTTCGGTGACAGATGTTTTTCCAGAGAGGTATTAATAGAAGGGTTCCAAACCTGCCACTCCGATTTAACCAAAACATGAAATTCTTCGATGCCCATCCAGGTTGAGTTGAAATTGAATGGAGCACTTGACTTGAGCGTCCTTCCAACAATTTCTAAAAAAAATGGAGAATGATCAGATATCCCCCCAATTTGACCCACTGTCTAACCAAGTTGAACTTCTTGATCAATGGTTCCTTTATGAGAAATCTATCCAAGCGTCTGGCCAACAAGGCATTTCCAATTTTGCAATTTCTCCAAGTCGACATTATACGTGCAGATTCGATGTCAATGATAATTTTAGATTCAATCATATGTTCAAAAAATTCAGCGAGTGAGTCTACTTGTGCGTTGTGACCCCAAGATTCGATGAATCCCAGGGCAAAGTTTAAATCGCCCCCCAGGATGATATTGTCCTCTTGCATGAAAGTTGCACTCATGAATTCCTCCCATAATGCCACTTTGTTGTGACAGGGGCCGTAAATATTGATCAGGCAAAATTCCATACCAATTTCTTTTGAAGATATGTTTGCAACTAGCACTCCTTCTCGACCCCAAATATTCAGAAATTTCATTATTCGACCACTGATCCCAAAAGCCATACCTCCCGAGTACCCTTTTACATCAAGGGCATGGAAAATCCACCCCAGATTCATATCTTCAAGAATTGATACAATTAGTTCACTATGCCCTAATGTCTCCCGAAGAAGGATTACATCTAGTTTTTTAGACGCGATTAATCGTCCGAGGGCTAATTTTTTGTCAGGGCTAGCCAACCCTCTGCAATTAAACAAGAGCCACTTCATTTGGTAACCAAATTTAGGTTGATTCTTGCTGTAAGAACCCTGTCAATGGAAATATTCCTTCCTTCGGCAACGTCCAAACCAACCTTATGGATAAATTTGGACATATGAGATTGTCTGCCTCTGCCAAATTTAACAATCTTGGGAGATGATGATATACCTAGACCTCCGTTGAGACCTATAGGCTACTTAGCTAAGGAGGGAAGTTTGTATCTATTACTAGTATTGGAATCTGATGAGGAATCTTTCATTAGGGGGAAAGACCCGGTGGGAAAGTTCAGAATGGCAGTGAAGGGAGCCGAACAACTATCAGGGGCCAAAGCCATGGGACATGCAACAGATGATAAATGACATGCATAGGATCACATATCATTCATAATGGAACATGCAACAGAGGATATAATATAAACATGATAGGAATTAAGAGGTTATGATGGAGGGGAATAAAGTGTAGTACTTGGAGCCACCGAGGATGCTACTGCATGAGAGCAGATGATGACCGAAGGTGTTGAAGGAGTCCCTTCTTGGGATTAAGCTTTGTGACCAACTACATGCACGTGTTATAATTGAATTTTCCGACCATCTAACCTCCTATAACCTTCTCCATTTGGTTCTTAGCTAGTAATGGGCATTATTAGTATGAATGTACGACTTTGTGACACCTTCGATACCTCAAGGGGACACCTTCATAATCCAACTTATGTAATCTAGAGAAACCCTGACATTGAAGCATAAATATTTCCACCAAACCCTCCCTGGTGTCGAGACGAACCAAAATCCGATCAAACACCATCTTACTCGTCTCAACAAAAGTTTTATCGTGATCTAATTAAATTCCCAAGTCATCCCCAATTCGCCTAAAGACATCCTCAATCTATAATTGCAGCGACAATCCCAGAACCCTTACCCAGATCAGACCAGCTCCCAATTTCTCACGCTCGGGATCAAATAAAGGGACCATCTCTTCAACATTACAGGGGTCATCTCTATATGCCAAAATTTCGTAAGCACCCATTGAGCATGTGCCGAGTTTGAGAAATTAAGCGCAAACCAGCCTCTAGTCATGGTGACCACAGAGGGCAGCACATCCAGAACCTACCCCTAGAATTCCACTACCCATTTATTGAGACAAGCTGATGAGTAGTTGTGGCCACGAACCTTACCAACAAGCATTCGCCTGGCTATGCCCATAACTTCACCAAGTTTTATTCCCTCTCTGAGCACCAGTTTCCTTCCTCTTTCCTTTACTTTAGTGGCTTTTGATTTTTTCTACCTCGGCCTAGGGTCTCCTGTCTCTGCACTGCCCACATCCTTGGGTAAATTACCCTCTTCCCCACTTGCCCTAGCTCCTGACTAGCTTTGTGTCGGTACAATGTTTACATACTCTTCAAAGCAACCAAAGGCTTGTGGCAGTGACAAACCCCTTATCCCTATCGAAGTGAAAGCAACATATATCCCAACTGAAAAACCACGATTTTGGCCTATAGCATTTGTCTGATCCCTTGTTGTGTCGTCCCCACAGGGAATTTCTTCCCCCATTTGTTCCACTGATCTAGGGTTTAGGAAAGCATCTAGGAATTGTAGAGATGATGGAGAAGGAACCAAGATCTTTGGCTAAATATGATCGTCGTCCCATGTCTAGGGCTCCGAAAAAACCTTCACTGTGTAACCCTAGCGATAACTTCCCGTTAGACAAGAAAAGGGTCTCAATTCCAAGCGGTGAAGAAATGTCGAAAGCCTCAACTGATGGAGATCTAGAAGGGAAAACTTGATGCACCAGTGAGCCTGTCGATATCGGTAGCTCCATGCATGTAGGCTGATGTGGAGGCTTAGTCCAGATGGACTCTGATTCCAATGGGTCGAAGGAATAATCAATTAATTCCTCATCTATCTCAACAACACAGATGCACTCCTTACCAAAAAATCTGGGCTGATTGAAAGGTACTCCAAGGTCTTGAAAAAGACACGACTCCCTGTTTTCCACGGTTGCAGGATCCACCCTCTGTTCTATTTACCAGCCCTTCACTCACCTACTTACTGTGTTGTTTGAGATTTACCCTAAACCTAACTGCGGATGCAAAGATGAAACTTCATCCAAATTCAAAGCCATCTTTTCTGAATCCCACCTCTTTCCATTTTGAATGTGTCTATTGTCTACAGTTTCTATACAGTAAAGCATATATATATTTTAAATTTTGTAATGTACCTTTTTAAAAATGTTCAGTCTTCACATTCAACCTTTTCACGTCATAAGTAATTTTCAGCCTTTTCATTTCACATTTCATTTTCAGCCTTTGCACTTCACATCACTTTCAACCTTTTTCATTCAAGCTCACCAATCCAAAATTTAACATTGAACTCACCAATCCAACATTCAAGATTCAACATGAATTATAACCAATGTGGTTAATGACATCAATGCCAATATTGCCAACATTATCCCCCTTTGGCATTGATGGAAACATTATATTTTGTCAGCCCTTAGAGAAAATTAAATTCCACTGTGACCTCCCTGTTTGACATTAATGGTAGGGGAAAACTAACATTTTTTTCTCTTGCAAATTCACAATCAAAGAATGTTGCAAAGAGCTGCTTCAAGAAGTAAAATTTTGAAAGATATAAACCCTAATTCATAGATTTTTTTAAGATATGAAAATGTTAGGGTCCAAGGCCCATCGTTGCTCTTCATTGTTCAACATACACTCCATTATTCCTTTCAATACATTCCTTTATTAATTAAATCACTCGAATGAATATCAATAAGCATTATCATGGCTTAAATAGTATAAATATTAATGGATGTAGCTAGTTTACTGTAAATAAGATAACACATTACTGCAAATTATATACAAAACCCTAAATGCTTGCCATTTATCATTTAAATATGAAAATTTTTCTTCAAATGTGCCAAATCTTAATGTAATATTGGCAATGCTATTCAATTAAAATACCAATATCATTCCTTTCAAGATCTGCTCCATTTAAATTGTGTTAATATGATACCACTTTGTCGAAATTCTAAATTCCATATGTCAATAGGTTGCACACACTTTGTCAAAATTCCAAATTTCCTATGTCAATAGGCTTCAGACACTTAAGTTCTCTGGTTTGTATTTGGGCGGCACCACCACTGCTCGAGGAATATAGTTATCCATAGAAATATAAACATTCCAAACTTTATGGAAATCAATTTAAAGGCCTCCGAATATTACCAAGTATAAAACTACCTTACATCACATCTTTTGGATGTATGATTTGAAATAATAGACCATGTTTTACATCACTAACTCATCTAATGAACCACCTAACAAACAAAACTAAGTCATAAAGTATAGACATTGTTGATTTCATCCCGTTTCACCGAAGCTTGCGTGTGATGGATTGAAATTTTCCTACGTGTGATGGGCTATCATTTGAAATCTACATGTGATGGACTGAAATATGTTTGCATGTGAAATTTGCCTACGTGTGAAATCTATGTGTGATGGATTGAACTCTGCGTGTGATGGATTGAAATCTGCCTGCGTGTGATGGGCTACCATTTGAAATCTATGTGTGATGGATTGAAATCTGCCTACGTGTGATGGGATGTCTTAGTGATGGTCTGATTACCAATGATGGATGGTCCGTCTATTGGTGATGGATGATCTGCCTGCGTGATTTCATGGCGTTATTTAATAACCAATTCATTGTGCAAGAGGAAGAATTCCCACAAAGCATTAATGTTTCCTTACACTGCCTTACACTACCATACTTGCAACGTCCTGTATAATTCAATTATCACCCAATTATAAGAAAGTTGAGTGGTAGATAGGGCTCAAAACCCTAATTTGACTCCTTGATATAGATCCATCTTATAATTGGTAGACATGGCAAGGATTTGGAACACCGGAAGGAGAGCGATGTAAGAGTTGACAATTTAGATCACGTTTCAAGGTTCATATGACCAAATAGCATAACATTGATAGTTTGTTTAACACACAAATCACATACAATATTCTTCCATAGTTGAGATATTAATACCTTCCACCGTACTTCTTAAGTAAGAACTTCATAGAAATGGTATACCGAAATATGTCGTGAGAAGGAATCCTATGTCCTTGAGTTGAGTTTAGCAGTGTTTCTGGTTTTATCATCCTGGTAAACAAACCAAAAGGAATTGTGATTCCTTGGTGATAATGATTCAATAATGAATACAACAATAATATTATTGTTCAATGATAATAATAATTTAAGCAACCATAATTATATTGGTGAATATTACATCTTTCTTGGCGCAAATATATTCTCCGACGTTGAATACCTATTGTACATCAATAAGGCTATTGTGCAGTGATAATAATAATGTCAATGAATGCTTGATAATGCCATCGAATGCTTGATACTGATAATAATTCCATTTGAACAATAATAACCACTAATGCTGCGCCAAGGTAATTAATGCTGAAGGAATCAAATAAAAATTCTCCAATAAAAACACTATCATGGAATATATTAACATTGCATATAATTTTTCCATTATACATTATTATTTTGCTACACATAATTATTCCATTGCGCATTATTATTCCATTGTCTAAGGATTTTTCATGATATCTCAGAGAATTTTAATGCTCCTCCAATCCATTAGCTTTCAATACTATGTATGGGCCTACCTTTCTTTCCTTGACATTTCTAATCCAATCAAATTTTGACATTCATAATTGTAATTAAACATTACTCTTCTTTGTCCTTGCATTACGTTCCTTGCTACTATTCATACCTTATCATGATATATAAAAATCATTTTGAGTGCTTGGTTCTCTTTGATGGATGCCATTATTTTTTCTTTTATGCTTACTTTCTCATATTTCTTGAATTTTTATGTATCTTCCCCCTTTTGAAGATTTTTAGTGTAGGCAAATGATCAATGCTTAGTGATTCCCTTTTCAATGGCATGCATTAGTAACCTCTTATTCAACAGTTTATTGTTCTCGAGATTTTCTTAGAGTTGAATGCCCAAAGATTGCATCTCAATGGTTGTAGATAATATATTTGACAATACAATGGATTTAAATGTCTTTTCATTTGTTTGCTATGAGATGTATGAGGTTTATTGTCTGTATCTTATATAGATATGGATAATATAATTCCATTTCTTCTTTTGTAACGTTACTAACTCTTCATTTACTCTTTCAGATGTAGGAATTTTTTCTTCCTCAACTTAGATGTTGATGCTTTGAATGATTTACTCCATAATTTCACTTAGATCATGTAGCATTAATATTACCTGAAATCCTAGTGCTGCAATTGAGTGAGGGACAATGTTTCAATCACCCACGACTTTCTAATTGTATAAGCATTTTCACGATTTTCCTTTTATTCTACCATACAATAGATTTGAATGCCAATATTTTGAATTGAATTATTAAATATGTTTATTTGAAATAATTTTATCCTAGGGTGTTTGATATTGGAAAGCCTCATTTTCTTCAAATGACTGTAGCTGTTTGATATGTGATTGATGAACTCCAATTTCTTCCTTGGTATGGAGAATGATCTCTGTGTGGGCTATAATTTATTTTTCCCATAAGATTTTTGATCTTATTTAGAAAATATTTCTTGATTCCAAATGTTTTGTTTTAGAACAATGATGAGTTCTTGATGAATTGAGTCCACACTCAAATTTCTATGAGATTGTGGATTATTACTAGAACAAAAAAATGTACTTTGTTCAATTGTGTTGTTGACACACTTCAGGAATTTTGTCTTTTGTTGATAAATTCATTTTACTCCTTCAAGCATTCACATCATTCAAATCTTTGTGTTTATGCAGTGCTAAAGGATTTAGAGGGATCTTAATGATGCACTAAGATGCTGAAATGTAGTTTAGTCACATGTTGCCTTTTTGGTTGTAGAAACATGTTCATAATTGTCTTCAACATCCATTCTTTGCAAGCATAAAAAGGATCTACGCATGAAATAATCCTTTGCAATAGTTTGTACATGATCTTTTATTGAGCTAGATTTCTTCATGTGAAACTTGCAAGTAGCGTGGTGCAGATGTCGATATCATGATTCTATATGATGAAGACTTCTTGGAAACTTGCCACAAAGATGAATAAAATCTGTTCCTCTCGGCTTGATGGTAGCATACAGTTTTGAAGTTTTATCAAACTTTGAATGTAGCATTGCAGCTTAATTACTTGATGTCCTTTGGATTTAAGAGCCATTTTACTTCCATAGTGGTCTCTATGCTTATGGTTGTG
>APFE031604331.1:187306-201887 GCA_000404065.3 Pinus taeda | reverse complement strand
AATAAAAAATGATAGTTAAAAACAAAATAAGTAAAAGTAGAAAAGAAACATTAGTAACAATAATAACTATTTGTCAAAGTATATAATCAATTAATGAATAATAAAGAATAATAATAATAACATAAATAAATAAATATAATAACATAATATCACGCATGTAATACATTCAAATAAATAAATATGTCATGATGATATTATTAAATAAAGAAAAGGACTACTTATATAAAGAAGGTCGGCTTATACTCAGCGACCCTCCTTCACCTTATTTATCTCTCGCTTTTCTCTTCTTTGTATATCAGTCCTGATGATGAGTCTTGGTCTAGGCTCGAAACGTCGACAAATAATAATGAAGAATACTATGGATTATCCGAATTCAGTTTCTCAAATCAATTCTTCTGACATAAGCTCTACAATTTATGGATTTATGTCCAAATTTTTTACAACAGTTATAATATCTATAAAACAAATATCTGTACTTGGTAGTGGATGTTGTTTGAGAATCTAACCATCTTGACATTTGATAATCTTGTCTCCGCAAGAAGTGTGGTTTTTGGTAGGTTCTTGTTTGATTGTCCATTTCTTTTTCCTTTTGTACTTTACTGACAGTGTTCCTTTGCAGTTGTTCATTTGATGTTGAAGTGTTGCTCAATTTTTTGTTCTCAAATTGATGTGAGTTGTCATCCTCTCCCTTAACATATTTTACAAAGGTGATTATCCTTTTATCCTATGTCTTGGATTTATTGGATTCTCCTTCATAGCCTGACCCAGTCTTTATGAGTGGAGACCTCTGAGCATTTAATATCACATCCAATTTTTTAGACCCTTTTGTCTACTGCATATTCATGTTTAGTTCAGTTTGAGCCTTCTCTAGATTTTTCTTCAAACATACAAACTCTTCCTCCAATCTTTCACACTCCTAGATTTTCTCTTTTATTTGCTTCATTAAAATGTCTTCCACCTTCTTTGCTTTTTCAAGTTAAACTTTCAACTTGACAATGTTTTCTGAATTTGTTTCTTCCTTTATATATTTTAATAGGATCTCTTTCTACTTTCTATTCTTTAGTTTAAGCCTTTCTATTTCATCTAGGGCACTAAATGACTCCCCCTCAAGTCAACCTCACCTTCCTCTTCTTCTTCATATTCCTAGCAATCATTTTCAAGTTCTTCCAAGGAAATCAACATGAATTCACTGGTTCCATCTTCACTAGAGAATTCATTGGAACTTTCAGATTCACTGCTATCTTCTTGAGCATAGGAATTTAGCTTTTGAATTTTCTCTCTTTCTGCATTTTGTTAGACTTGTTCTTCTCTTTCCCTTTAGGCTGATTTTCCTCTTTCTTATAAGGACATTTTGATGCATAATGTCCCACTCTTCCATAGTTAAAACACTTAAATGTAATTCTTCCTTTGTACTTACCTATGCCTTTCTTCAATCTTCTGACAATTTTTTCTTCTTCTTCATCAGAACCTTAGCATGATCACTCCTTTTCTTCTATGGGCTTGTCTGCCTTGAAAGTTGCCTCTCTATTGTCTACATTTCCTTTTGGAATTCTCGTCTCATATGCTGTCAAAGAGCCATGTAGTTGATCTCTATTCAAAGTCTCAAATTTTGTTGTTTCTTCTATAGTTGGAACCTTAGGATTGAATTTAGAAGGTAATGACCTCAACATTTCTGAATTATTACACTTCATTTGATTGTTTCTCCTAGACCCAACATACTATTTACAAATTCATCAACTCTTAAAAAGAATTTAGCTATACCTTCACCTTCATTCATTTTTAAAGTCTCAAACTATGTTCTATACACTTGTAATTTGGCCATCTTCACCTTTTTATCTCCTTCATGAATATTTTCTCATTTGACCTAGATATCTTTAGCTGTCTCACAATGCAGTATTTTGATAAACTCAGACTCACATATACCACTCAGAAGTGAATTCATAGCTTTTGCATTAGCTATAAAATTCAATTTGACATCTTTGACACTAGTTGTTTTCTTTGGTTCTTTATACCCAATCATCAAAACAACCCATACTTCTACTCCTAGATACATTAAATATGTCTTCATTCTCACTTTCCAGAAGGCATAGTTTGTACCAGTAAATATATGAGCTTTATTTGTTGAGCATCCTTGTTGACTAGCCATTTTACTAACTTAGGACCTCCTTCCAGTTGTTAGATTGCTACTGAAGGAACTTGGCTCCGATACCAATTGATATTTATGATTGGGAATTATTGAGGGGGGGGGGGGGGGGTGTGAATCAGTAATTCAAATTATTTAATTTTTTTTTTATGCAGCTAATGGTTCATGTTAATGCTCAATTATTATTCAATTCCTTTTGTAGGTGTCAAAGAGAGAAATTTGCATATTTATTTATCAAGAATTCAAATAAATTCACACAAAATTCAAGAACCAACACAAGAAGACACCAGATATAAGTGGAAACCCTGAAGAGAGAAAACCACGAAATTTAGGTTAAAAGTGATGTGAAGGCAAGCTGATACTCCTTATTACATCAAATTTTTGTAGGCTCCAACCTACAAGAGGCTCCTACCTCAAAGGAAGATCCAACTCCCACAAGTTTTTTGCAGATTACAGCCCACAAGAGGCTCCTACCTCAACAGGCTACAACATGTTCCTTTTCAAGCTACAATATTAAAATGGACATATGTGTCTCAATCACAACATCAAGTCACAAATTCTGGTTACCTCATTTATAGTTCTGTTGTCAATTCTACTGTGACACTACTTCTCCTTTTCACTTTGAATTTCTTCTCTTACTGCTCATCAAATTTCTTATGTTGATTGTTTCTCTTCTAAAAAGTTCTTTTACCATTCCACATTGTATATTTTATAAGCAAGACATCTTGGATGTTTGTATTCTTTGTAGGAATATGAAATGAAGCATTGTCTCTTGTACTTCAAAAAATTGCTCACAAGCTTGTCTCCTCACTTTCAGTTCTGAAAAATAGTTTGTAATATAAAATAGAGCTGAATTAAAACTACTCAATCAATAATGATTACAAGACCAATAAGATTTTTTATTGTCTACATTTTATGTTCAGTAAAACATATATATTATATATATATATATATTATATATATATATATAACTATTATATTATATATTATATATATATATATATTATATATTATAGATTAGATATTAGTTTTTGTAATGTCCCATTAACAATGTTCAACCTTCACATTCAACCTTTGCACTTCACATCACTTTTAGCCTTTTTCATTCAAGCTCACCAATGCAACATTTAAAAATCAGCTCACCAATCCAACATTGATTATTCAACATGAATTATCACCAATGTGGTTAATGACATCACTGTCAATATTACCAACAATTTAAACTTTGAAAGTCTCTCACAACTTCAAAAGCAGGGAATGGTTAAGAAAGAAAATGAAAGATGTGAATCTTTCATTTATGGGAAACAAAGTCGAGAGACTTTTCCAACAAGTTCATGGAGTTCAAAATGGCATTTGCAATTGGTTCACAATGACATTTATGGAACTCTACAGACTTCTCTAAGACGTTGTAGATACACTTTACTCATCATTAATGATTTTAGTAGAATGATTTGGATCTATTTCTTAAAATAGAAGACAGAAGCCTTTGAAAATTTCAACAATTTTTGTTAACTAGTTGAAAATTAATTTAAAGAGAAAATTGGCACTCTAAGGATAGACAATGGAGGTGAATTCACTTCTAATGACTTTCAGACTTATTCCAGGGACAATGGTATTAAAAGACAACTTACAAATGTATACACTTCACAAAAAAATGGAGTAGCAGAGAGAATCAATCACACATTGTTAGGGATGGCATGATCCATGCTAACTTTCAAAAATTTAAGTCCTTCATATTGGCCAGAAGCAATACATACAACAATCTACTTAAGGAATAGGTCTCCTACTACTTGTTTCAATGGAATGGAATTACACCATATGAAGCATGGTTTGGTTTCAAACCTCGAGTCAAACATCTTAGAGTTTTTGGTTCAGTATGCTATACCTTAGTTCCAAAAGAAAAGCGAAATAAGCTTGATTCACGAAGTTTGAAGTGTACAATGATTGGGTATTCTGATGAAAAGAAGGGATATCATATATTGTCCAATGGAAAGTTTATTGTCAGCAAGGATGTTATATTTGATGAAAGAAAAAGCAAGAGTGCCACAGAGATATAAAGTCTTATATAGAAATTGGAAACTAAGGGAGACAAAAATAAAAGCAAAATGAGAAATGAACCAAGTACATAATATTGGTATGTGATGAATTGCCTTCATCAGAAAATGGTTCATCCAACTCACCTACTTCATCTGGACCTTCTGGATCTTCTAGAAGTTTAACTGAATCATCTGGAAGCAATTCATCTGACAATGAATCTCCACTCCCTGAACCTTTAGATGATCGAAGAACATCTGTTTATGTCAATCCACTTTATAATGATGGTAATTATTCTAATCCACAAACAAGTGAACATCAACTTCCTAAATGGGCTATTCAACTTTTGAAGGATGTCAGGCTAGATGAACAAAACAAAATAGGAACAAAAAGTTCACAAAGAAATGAATAAATTTTTTCCTTAATAACAAATGATTTTACTGAGCCCTCCACATACAAAGAAGCAGTAAAACATGTAGAATGGAAAAAGGCAATGGTCGAAGAATACAAGGCAGTGATGGAAAACAACACTTGGAAACTAGTTGACTGTCCTAAAAATATGAAACCCATCAGATGCAAATGGGTTTACAGAATTAAGTATAAGCCAGATGGAGACATTGACAAGTATAAGGCAAGGCTTGTTTCCAAGGATTTTGTACAGCAAGAAGGAATTGACTATAAGGAAAAATTTGCAACTACAACAAATTGGAACACCATCAAATTATCACTTGCATTAGCAACTCAAAAAGGATGGAAAGTACATCAGATGGATGTTAAAAGTGCCTTCCTCAATGGGGACTTTCAAGAAGAAGTATATATGACTCAACCTCTAGGTTTTGAGATTGAAGGGCAGGAACAAAAAGTATGCAAATTGATCAAAGGTTTATATGGATTGAAACAAGCTCCACGATCTTGGTATGCAAAAATGGATGAGTACCTTTGCAAGGTCAGATTTAAGTGAAGTGAATCTGATGATACTTTATATGTGCACCAAAAGGGTAAAAATATGGTGATTCTAGTTATGTATGTGGATGAATTGATTATTACTAGGATCAATAATGATCATATTATACAAGTAAAGAAAGAGTTACTGGTTGGATTTAAGATGACTGATCTGGGATTATTTCACTACTATCTTGGAGTTGAAGTATTCCAACATCCAAACAATATTTTCATTTGTCAAAGAAAATATGCATCTAAACTACTTAAAAGATTTGGAATGCAATATTGCAAGCCTATTCTCACCCCAATGGAACAAAACTTAAAACTTTCAAAATTTGAAGGGGAGTAATTGGTAAACAATACTACTTATAAACATTTGATTGGCAACTTGATCTATTTGACAACCAATCATCCAAACATATCTTATACAGTTAATATTCTCTTGTGCTTTATGCATGAACCAAGGGAAAGCCACTTGAATGCATAAAAAAGGGTCCTTAGATATATCTAAGGGACAAAATATTTCGGTCTTATTTAACAAAAGACTAAGAACTTTGTACTTGGTGGATATTCAGATGTAGATTTTGCTGGAATTATTGATGACCAGGCATCAAAATCACATTATTTGATGAACATGGGGTCAACTACAGTTTCTTGGAGTTGTAATAAGCAAGTTACAGTGGCCACTTCTTCGACAGAAGAAGAATATATATCAGCATGGGAAGCAACATGTGAGATTGTTTGATTGCGCAAAGTTTTGTAGGATTTAGGCGTTCCTCAAGCGGAAGCCACATCTTTATTCATCGACATCCAATCAGCCATAAAGCTTGCCAAAAATCTAGTTTTCCATTCCAAAACAAATCACGTGGACACAAAGTATCATTACATACTTTGTGACATGAAATCGGGGTCGACGCTGACAAAGTAAATGAAGACATGGAAGCTCGGGAGGACTTGATGACCCAGCATGGTGCTCCATGCAGAGGGAAGATGAAGTACCACCTTAGGTGACCTCTGCTTCTGTACTATGGCATGAAAGTGATATATGACCACTCCCAACTTTGAAGAATGAATGATTTGAGTAGTAAAGGTAGAAGCGACGGAATCGGCTGTGTGACACAGGAGGCCAGACCGTGGGCAAGCAACAACTTGAAGCAAAGGCGATCCCATGGATGGGCATGGAGATATTTTGTTAGCGTTTTCATATGATTATTGACTTGCTTTGTTATCCTGTAATTTGTTGCCATTTAATGAAGCAATTAATCTTTTGTAGTCATTTTTGGGCCACATAGCCATCCTAGGTCGAGACAACTAGTTGATTTGATAGCTGAGGCTTGACTAAAATATTTTGTTGTAATTACTATTAAATGTTCCCCTCTCCAGATACATAGTGGGAAGCAACACTTCACAAAGGTTCAGAATCCTAAAGAAAGAAATACATGTTATTTTCGAGACTGTGTGACTTTATGATATGCACATTTCCTAATATTAAGAAAATGGTGGTGATTCCTCCTTCGAGTACTACAATATGTTACCCCTCTGTTAAATTCCATTATGTTCATGTTTCCTCTCTGATTTCAGGTAATCGTAGCAGCTAGAAATGTTTCACATGTTTTTACAGATTCTTTTGTATTGACTCATTAATGCATGTGCCTGTATGGATCTTTGATATTATATCTTTAAAATTGCGGTCCATGAATCATCCAACCCAATCCTCTTTCATCCATTATGTCTACCTTTAACTCAGACAAGTGTATAATTCTGGAGGCTTCAAGCTCTATGCGATGTGTGTATAATTCTTGATGCTTCAAGCTCTATGCGATGAGTGTAGAATTCTTGATGCTTCAAGCTCTATGTGATGAGTTACTCTATCTCCTTATCTTCTCTCATTGCTCTGCCAAAGCTTATTAAATTGTAGGTTCTTGAACTACTCGGCCTCCACAAGTTTATAGATATATTTCTGTGAGTTGTATATGTGAAGAAGTACCAGAAATACATGGCTTACGCCTTTAGATGAATGAACCAACCCATATTTTTTTATTATATATATGAATATATATGTAAAAAAATATATTTGATGTCTCTAGTTTCCTGAGATGTTCCAAGCACTGGTCTTGTAAGAAATCTGAGGTTGTCTCTAGAAGCAACTACAAAATTCTAATGCCAGCTATACACTTCTCTGCTATAGATATATAATAGCTGACACTTGTTTATTTTACAGGTTTGGCTCTGTCGAGGTGGCCTACAGAAAGGGTTTTCCACTCACGAGAATGGATATCACAGGTTCTATGTTTACATTCTTCAATGCTTTCTTCTATTTGTTTCACTAGTGAGGGATCAAACTTCATGTCTGGCCTCGTTAGGGTCTGGCCGCTCAACGTTATTGTAGCCACGGGCACGATGAATGGGTCTCCTAAATGCATGCCTAGGTCTTTGAAATGAATTTCATTTTCCTAGAACATGACTTCCCAATCCCCCTATTAAACCACTCATTGTTTTAGTAATTGTTGTTTTAGTAATTACATTTATAATGCAGACCCCCTTTATCAGGGTCTCACTGCTTAGCCCTCTTTTGCTTGTTTCTCCATGCTTCCAACAAAAGTTTATTAAACAATGGTTTGGTGGGCAACGCCGAAACTTCCATTATTGTTATGTATTATTTCACAGCTAGGGGCTGCAATTTTCTATTTATTTTCCCAACATTTTTCCCCTGCAAACTGCTGTGTTTTTTTAGGAAAAATCTTGTTTATATTCAGAAGTGTATCTATAGTCATCTTTGGGTTCTATTTGAAATTTCAATTAAGTGTATTCGATTGATAAGACTATTGGTTCTAGAAAAAAAAGGTATTGTGATAATGATTTAACATTATTTTTCAAGAACTTCGATGCATTTTCTCCATAGGTCTTTTGCAAAATCTTTAATGTTATTTCAATTGCATTTCTTATGTTTGTATCTTTCATTCATTATATTTCCATTCACTAAGATTTTATGATTGGTGGATAGTTATAACACTTTCTATGAACTATATATTCCACCTCCAAACTATATTGTCATGTCACCAACACATTTTTCTGAAATGTTTTATTGTAACCAATTTCCTATAGTTAGAAATTACAATGCAGTACCTCCTCTTGTGTCTCACTGGAAACTATAGTTTTTTTGTCTACTAGGAACCAATGCATAGAGGGTATGCATGCTTTCGAAGCTTGCTTTTGATTTCGTTAACTTATCTAAATTTATTACAATTTTTATTATTATTTGAATTACTGATATGAAATGCATTCTTCATTTTAACTCGTTTTCTTTTCTCTGCAATCACTTTAGCTTCTCTCCCTTCCTATCTCTGCCTATATTTTAACAAAGGTAAAAGCAAATCCCATATCTCATCCAATATTATAAACATTGTTTATTTACAGGGTTCATGCCCACTAGTTCCAACCCTACTCCAACAGCTAGCGTAAAACCCCTTTCTTTCTTTTATCGTTGCATTGCGCCGAGCATTTTCCCCTCTTCGGGTAGGGTGCTCGACATCTAACCCCATAGGTTCTTACAACCATATCTTTTAAAATTCTTCAAGCATAGACAATATTGATTTCCACATACAACTACCAACTTTTGTCGTTGAGAAATTGTGCCTCCAAAGGCAGGTTTTGGAAAAGTAATTTTTTTTTGGCAATACTAATTGTTAATGTTAAATGGTCTTGAAAAATCATCTTGTTATGGCCATTGTATTATTCTCTCAATATGTAAAGAAATGGCACTTGAGTTTTCAGATTTTTCTCTTCAGAAGTATATGATGATGCATCGGCTTGGTGGAGAGAACAAACATTTTCTTGATATGCTTATTACATTTATTTTTAACATTTCTTTGTGATCCATTTATAGGTATAACTGGTTTTAAAATTCATACAAGAGGAGATGTTATTATGGTTTCAGATGGATGGAAAACATTATCGAACTCACGTTTGGAAAGTTAAAGCTTATTTATTTTCTGCTACTACTAGACAAAATCCAGAAGACAAGGCAACATGGTATGCTTAGAGCTTGAACTGAGATCATGATTAGTTCAAATTGCAGTGCACTATAGTAAGATCTTTAAAGAGTTTTTTCTTTCTCTTTATTTTTAGTGGGTGAAGCTTAGCTCTAGAATGAAACTTCATGCTTAGCAGACACTAACGTTCTCATTGCAGTTTGAGAGCTTTGAGCCAACTTATAGTTTGAAGGCCTTAGTTAAGAGGGAAGAGTTGCAATTGAACAAGGATACAATTTAATAAAGCTTGCTAGAGTGTGATTTACTATGTGCACAACCACCACTTCTCAACGTTAAATAATATTAAATTCCAAATATCCATGATAAATCTTTGCAACAAGATACAATGGAAAGGCCCTTGGGATCTGAGTGCAGTGCTTGTATTACGATTACAGAAAGAGAATTATAACCTTTTACTATTTATGCCTTGAACATTAAGAATTATAATGGTAAAGGGATTGTGTTGCATGAACAAAAGTACATTGCATTATTTTTTTATATGTTATTTCATTTGAAAAAATGATTAATATTTGACTTATGACCTTTGGATGATGAGTATTGATTCTATGAGAGATTAATATGAATGAGAGTTAACAATCAATACTCTTGCAGTATGAAATGCATTAGAATGAAGTTAAACTTTGGTTTGATAAAGAATCAAGACTCGACATTTGACCAAAGTATAAAAGGTAGGTGGAAGAAAAGTCTATATAATCAATTTACAAGAATTGTTCCAAAGAAAGTGAGTATTATATTGGCCAAATGGGGATCCATTGAATAATATCTTGTGCATTTAAGGTCTAAGAAGGGACCCTGGAAACATGTTAGAGTTGTCCCAAGGTAAGCATTGCATGTTCTAGGTGGCATATTGAAGTGGATTAGTGGGCTATTTGACTAGATGGATGATGAGCATAAGAAAATGAAGTGATAGAAGTCATATGATGCAATGATACATGTGAGTGAGTTATAGGACAAATAAAGAAGCCACATGTCAAGTAACTTGAGAACAACTTTATATGTTCACTCCACCAAAGAGGGGAGATAATTTTAATCAACTGTCCTTGCATGCCATTTTTTTTATCATTGACAGACCTTTGAGATTCTTTGAGAGAAAGGATAGGAGGGACAGCCAAGGAAGAAAAAGGTGTTGGTTTGATTGTTCATGGAGACACCTTGAGATTTTATTTTCTTCTAGAGGTTAATAAGTTGATTTGATTAGTGTTGTAGAGGGAGAGTTACTTATGTGAATGAACCGTTAGAGGGTCATTCTGTCGAGAGCATGTAATATAGTGTATTTCTCATTTCAGATTAAAACTTACTTTTTAATAATTCTAATTATTTCTCTAGCATGAGTCTCCTAGTGAAAAAGTGGGTTTTTATTTTGTTTTCTCCCTTGATGTGTTCGATTTGATAAAGTTGAGAAGGAGCAACTTCATATCCCGATTTTATGCCAAAATCATAGAGAATGTAATATTCTAACTAATTGTTATTGTTTACTAAGAAAAAACAAAAGAAAAAGACTACTACCATTTTCAAAATGTATCTTTTAGTGTAGGAAATATCAGAAATAAGAATGAAGATGGGACCATAGAAATACAAATGACTTCATAATTGCATGACAAAAACATGGCGACCATCCATACAAGATGCAAATGATTTCTCATCATCCTGTCTCTTTGAGATGTATGTGTCAATGATGTTGACAATCAAAAAAAAAGTTTCCTTAATGAGCTCATATTTCATCTCACCTATAGAAGGAAGCTGGGACAAATACTATTGGGCTACTAGTAGAATTTAAGGCAAAGTCATTTATACCTTTTGTTAGGTTCTGACAAATTCACACCTTTGGATGTTGATGTTGTTGATGGTGCAGATCAACATTCAGGTTTATCTTTTGCAAGTTTTTATCATTCTCATAAATGTGTTGATCTTCTTATGTAGAAGGGGGGAAATCCCTTTCTCTTGGCATTCAAGGATGCCTATAGAGGAAGCTTTATGGAGTCCAAGCTTTGATGTTGACTAAGACTTCTCCATTGATGCATCTAAAATTGTTAAAATAAATGGGCGAAATGATCTAAAAGTCTTGAAATAGATTGGGATCAAGTGCAATTATATGAATACACTTGCCACCCTTGCACTCAAACTTGCCAAAGGTCTAGCATTAGTTCCATTAGTTTCCCTTAACCATGCTAGAAATTAGAAGGTCTGTCATAAATGTTGTGATTAGAAGGTCATAATTTGATATACAATCTAGAGAAACAATAGTTGATTATATGTTAAGAAGAGTACTAGCCTCTTCATGTCTTATGAGCTTGGATGAAAAATCTCAAAAGTTTATGAAATGTAAAAACAATTAATTTAGAGGAAAATGACGTGTCATAAATAATGAAGTCTAGAAACATTTGGGGTGCCAGGGATAATGATAATCTTGAAATAAAATCTAAGAAAGATATTGCTGAGTGGGAAGAAATAAATTCAAAATATTGTACAAATTCAAGTCAAACAGAAACAAGTTGAAAGAATGGTAGTCTAGCAAGGGATCGTGATAAGGTATCTCATAAAAGCAAGGATAGTTATTATCCATAGAGTAACTGTAGACTTACAATAAAAATCATAGAATGTATTCTCTATTTTGTCCAGAGATGGAATTCTCATTCAAATAATTATTTGCCTCATTCGATTCGAGTTGTATATGAAAATGATGATGCACTTCTAGATGTTTTGTTAGCATTTGTTGCTCCAGCCAATGACAGATATCAAGATGTCAATAAAGATCTACATTGGGCTCTAAAACACGACACTCTTCTCAATGGATGTAGTGTAAATTATTTGATTGTGGAAAAACTTCTAGATGTTGGTATAGCCGTAACATCTGGAAACAATACTGGACTAACTCTTGTTCACATAGATGCAGGTCATGGCCACCTTGAAGAACTCCTATTAATAATAAAGAAGAATGGTGGAAGTATAAACATGCTCACAGGAACAAGAGATACCCCTCTACATTACGTTGTGAACAATAACCATCTTGCATGTGTTTCTCTCTTTCTCAGACATGGAGCCAATAGAGATGTAAAAGGTTTGAGAAATTAAAAGCCTATTCAGCTTGCACATTCATTTGAGTGCGTTGTTGAGTCTACATGATAAATAATTCCTTGATGAAGCATGTGATAATATTATAACTTCTCAAAGTTGCATTTTATTTAACAAGGTTCAAGTATTCACATTCCCAGAAATCACGCGGGGCTCATTCAATGCTTCTAGGTAGTTTGTCTACTTCCAAACATGTATCTTCTTTGCAACCTATTGCTCATCCTGGAAATCCTCCAATGGCTAAATATTTCTCACAAATTGTTGCATAGGCTCCACAAAAGTTCCAGGTAGAGTCTTCCTCTCAATTCCCTTCTTCCAATGGGCAAGAATATAAGTAGGCCAAAAATTCGACTTGGGAAATGGTCTAGAAAAAGTCCCACAAGAATATAAATAGTTCAAATTCAACTTTGACTGTGAAGGAGATACCTGCTACTAAGATAGTTACACTACCTCCTTACAACTTCATTTTTGGTCATTTGTATCTTTATTCATGTGTTAATAACTTAATACAAATTTAATTGTTAGTATTTTGTAACAAAAATGGTTCAATGGAGACTGGTGATTTTTTGAAGCTAGAAAAAGGAGTTTTACAATATGCTTGTGTGCTTCATTCTGATGAGATGTTGCAGCCTTTTGTTAGGTTTTGAAAAAATTCACACATGTGGATGTTGATGTTGTTGATGAGGTAGATCAATGTTCAGGTTTACATTTTGCAAGTTTTTATCATTCTCACAAATGTGTTGATCTTCTTCTGAAGAAGGGGGCAAATCCTTCTCTCTTAGAATTCAAGGATGCCTATAGAGGAATCTTTATGGAGTCGAAGACTTGATGTTGACTTGGACTTCTCCACTAGTGCATTTAAAATTATTAAAATAATTGGGGAAAATGATCTAATATTCGTGAAACATATTGGTTTTGTTTTATTTGAAAAGTAGGAAGATACAAATGAAGCTGTAGAGAGGCACTACATTCCATTCTTGGGAAAAAGAGTGAAACTTAAGAAAATAATGACTCGTACTGAATTGGATGTGGGAGATGAGGTGGGAAGGAAAAATTATTTAACTTTGGGCTTATCATCACCGGCTACTACTCAGCCTTCTCGTCCTTCTCCATCTTACAATTTTTGTATGCTTGATGGTGGATTACATTCACTAGGTTTAGATGCAGTAGGTAACCATTAGCTTTTGACACAACCATCTTCATTTCTTCAGCTCCCCTAGTCGTTAGTTGGGGATGGTATTAAATCCCTGCAACCCTTTTCCTACCAACCCTTTTGGAGAATAATAAGTTGATTCCAAAAAGTGAACAAATAAAAGATTTTCAAAATAATTCAGGCATTTTCCGTGTTAGTCATGAAAACTATATTTTGGAAAATTGTTTGAACTCTATTAGTAATGAAAAATATCCATTTTCCTAGAAAATTGAACATTCATTGAAGGTAGATGATGCCCTTTATAGTTCTTCACTTCATTCTTTTGATCTATCCTCTTCACCAACTCCCAATACTATGCCTTCAAGATTGTTTACTCGCTCTTCAAATGGTAGTAAATGCACGAGTCTCTCAAGCAGTAAACCATCAAAAGTTTCTTCACTGCTGAATGAATTGTCACTTCAGAGATATGCAACTGGAAATGGACACTTTCAAGGATTTCATAGCTCACATGAAACTGCTACTTATGATTTAAGACTGTTGAATAACATTTTGTTTACTAATTTGTACCTTCAATGATTTTTTATATGTCAAGATGCTTCTCGAATTTATGCCTTACGACGTTTCCTTTGCAACATGTCGTGCAATTGCTAGTATATATGTGTGTGTGTGTGTGTGATTTTGTTAATTAAATATAGTTTGAGTAGTCAAGAGATGTTAATTTATAACATCCATCCATCCTTATATCATTTGTAGATTCTTTTGGAATATTCTAGAAATAGATAGGAGCAAAGTTTGTTGTTTCACTTCCTTCCTCATCATATTTACTGAATATTTTGAAATCTATGATAGTTTAGGTGCATGTGACATGTTGATTTCATAATGATTATATCATTATAATAGCTTTTAGCCTAGTTGTTTAAAAGTCCATAAAAATTTGAAACATATATATTCTTGACATCCATATCCATGTAACATGTCGAATTTATAGTGAATATAGTGTTATAATAACTTCAAACCTTATTGTTTAAGAGTCTATAAAAAATTAAACATATTTTAATTATATAAAATGTAAAGATACTTCTTAGAATATATATATATGAATGATTATGATCTTATTGATAAACAATACTAATTAGTTATATTTCTTTAATATCCATGTTGAATAATTTGAAACATACCAAAACA
>APFE031604331.1:139353-184366 GCA_000404065.3 Pinus taeda | reverse complement strand
ACAATATTGAATAGATATTTATATTAAATCTGCACCAGGATTCGACAAGTACACAAGAAGTCATTATGTTCTAGCAATTTCAGGGGGTCCTTTGAGAGGGGATAGACTATCAAAACTAAGTAACTATGGACCAAAATGACTAAATATCTCTCTTTTTTTTCTTCTTTATTTATTTATAAGTCATTATGTTCTAGCAATTTGAGGGGGTGCTTTGAGAGGGGATAGAGTATCAAAACACAGTAACTATGGACTAAAATGACTAAATATCTCTCTTTTTTTCTTCTTTATTTATTTTTTTAGGCTTTTCTGATCCATAATATGTTTGAAAAAAATCTTTTGGTGAAAATCACATAGGAGAAAATCCGGTCAATGTGTGTCGAACCAACTAGTGTGGTTCATCTTCAGGACAAGATGAGGAACCAGATCTAGGCATCGAAACAAATAGATTTAGAGGAAAGCTAGCTAGTTGTTATATTATAATAGCTAGTTTGACTTAAGAACTCTTATTAATATTAATAAAATAAAAAGTATTCTATATCGTTGCGACATACATAGATTTTGCAAAATTGAGATAACAAAAAAGAAAATTTACAGAAGGCCTACATCATAGAGGAGAGTTGGCATCTTCATCTACTCTCTTATTTAAATCAAAGTTCTGAGGACCATGAGATGGACTTGTAGCTTCATTTGACATATTTTCATTTTCTGTAATGTTGCCTTTGAGGTAGAGATCTTCAATCTATTTGTAGAGAGCATCAATCTCTTCATCTTGATGAGTAGAATTGTGCTTTTGGGATTGAATTTCATCAGAAATGAAGATTAGGAAATTCTCATGCTAAAGGATTCACCACTTTATATCCATAATTTCCTTGTGGAGAGACTGACTGGGGATGTTGTTGACGAAGCTCGGATTGTCAGAGGATCCTGAGGAGTTTTGGATGGAAGACATGATAATTAGGGTGGGTTGGTAGTTGTGAGGGGTGTAGGGGAGGGCAGAGTCAAAGAATTAAAGGATGCGAGCAAGGAGATAGGGAGCTCAGAGGGCGACAATGAAAATGTAGGGGACAAGGGGAGAAAAGGAATTCAGAGAGTGCCCGAAGAATATAGAGGGGATGCTTCAAGGAATATGAAGGGAGAAGAAACAGGGAACAACCAAGAAAATCCAAAATAAAATAGGACCAAAGGGATTTATGTAAATTTCTAGAGCACAATTCACTAAGAGAAAGCAAGCCAAAGAAGAATAGAATGGTGACTGTTAGAACTGACCTTGTACCCAATTTCATTGAACCATAGAGAGTTAGATATGACTCGCCCACCAGGCACACTGCTAAGTTCCAAAGAGGTGGATCTTGAGGAAGAAAATCTCTTGAATAAATGATATCACTAATTCAAACATCTCTACCCAACATTGAGGGATTGCAGAGCCAATGATAACAAAGGAAAAATGATGGAAATTGAAAACAAATGGTGGAATCATAGCCATTAGTATTGTAGAAGAGCCATATGAAACAAGAGCACACTAACACAACGCTGTATTCTGCATATTCAGTTTGGTTGATTGTGTTTAGCTACAGTGTTGATGGATGAGATCTATAATGGATCAGGATCATAATGAGTTATCTTTATGTGATCTGATGGACTAGATCTAGTTGCTAACTTATGTATTATCCTTGTATATGTAATGATTTGGGTATGTCTGAAGTCAGGAAATGCAGGAAGTTAAAAGTAAGTAATTGATGACATATACATTGGTTCGCTTTGGTAAAGTTGCGTATACACGTTGGTTCGGCTCTTCCAAGTAGCGTATGCACTCTGATGCATGATTTTTGATGATACAGTTAGATATGAACATTATTGCAGAGTTCTGTGTTCTACTCTATGTTCTGGTGACTGCAGTTTGTTGTCAGGGTTTCAGTGATTCAGTATTGGGTGATTCAGAGATTGATGATGATAGTGTTGATTGATTGTGTGCTTCAATGATATTAATGGGTCTAGTATGAAAATTGGATGAAACGTGGCCTTCAGATTATGATGTTGTGCTTCAAGAGTATCCAGTCTGAAAATTTATGAAACGTGGTACCTAGAGGAAGAAAGAGAAGGTTGTAGCCTTTTGTAGGTCGGCACCTACGTACTAGTACATCAGCTAGTACAAGAGCAAAGGGGGTGGTAGCTCCCTTCCAGTAGCAGCTGGAAAATGAGTGAAGGTTGGAGCATTCAGTAGGCCAGCACCTAGATACTAGTAAAAGGATTGGCTAGTACAAGAGCTAAGGGGGTTGCAGCTCCCTTCCAGGAGAAGCTGGAGAATGAGAGAAGGTTGTAGCCTTCTACAGGTAGAAGCATGTGTACTGGTATAAGACTACACCAGTACAAAAGTATTGTAAAAATAATTTTCTTATTAAAAGAAGATAGAGACGACTTACAGCAGGTGGTTTTCACCCACATTGAGTTTGCACCTTATATCATGGTGTTCATGTGTGCTTCTTGTGTGTGATGATCTGTTCTGTTTTACTACTCTTGTTTACTATTCATATGGCTAATAATGTTTTGATGCACTCATTAAGGATCAACTAACTGAATCATAAGTTTACTGGATATATGCTTGTTTCACTACACACAGTTGTGTATACACGCAATTTGCCTTAACTAAAGTAGTGTATATGAATCTTAATATGGAAATGAAAAATTTATATTGATTTGATAATACTGATTCACCCCCCCCTCTCAGTATTATTTCCAACAATTGGTATCAAAGTAGGTCCTTTGGTAGAAGCTTGATCGCTTGAAGGAGATCCGTAGATCAATGGGAAAGAATCTTAAGAAGAAACCGCCTAACAAGAAGAAGACATCTCAGAAGAGCTATGACAATGGGAGAATCGATTGGGGAATATGTGGAAGAAGCAGTTCAGATTCAGAATCACTTCATAATGAAGATGAACAAGCAAAATAACTATCATGTATGAATTTGTTATCCTCTGGTGATACATTTATCCATCCATTTGAAGATGATGAAAGTGATAGCGAAACAACTGAATTTGCTCTTATAGGTGAGCAAGAAAGATATCAAATAGAGGCAGAATTTTAAAAGCTTACAGACAAAATTAGAGATCAAAAAGATCTATTGAACAAAAGGGAGTGTGCCTTCAAAGAAGAAGCTACCAAACTAAAAGCTCAACTAGAGGAAGTAAACAAGGTAAGGAGGTTATTCAAGGACAAGGAAGATCAATGTCAAAAGTTGCAGGATGAAGTGACATCATTAAGAAATGAAGTCAATGAAAGGAGCACAACAATCAAGAAACTCAGAGATAGATCCAGTTATTATGAAAGTCTTGAAGCTACGATCCTCTCGCTAAAAGAAGATCTTGAAAAATCAAATAAGCAAAATAAAGAACTACTCCAAGCTCTTGAAAAACAAGAAAATGAATTTCTTGAACTAAGACATCAGTTGGAAGCAGGAAGAAAAGCTGAAGAAAACATGAAGAAGCAATATCATGAAAAGGAGGAGCAACATCAAGTTGAGGTAAATATTTTAAAAGAAAACTTAGAAGAAAAGGATAAGCTCTTACGATTTCAAGATAGTACTAAGATCTTGGATGATATTCTTAGTAGTCAAATGTCTCCTGCTATCAAAATTGGCCTTGGTTTTTATGAATCTGTTGAAGATGAATCTAGCTCACAAGAAGAGGTAAGGAACTCTAGTGAGAAATTTAAAATAATCAACAAGGAGATGAGAGGACAACCCCATCAACAGCCAAGGAAAGAAATTCTTCAAAGAAAATCTTTTACTCCTCCGATGAATAATGTTGAATGCTATGTATGTCATATTCTTGGACATGTTGCAGCTAGATGTAGAAGAAGAATAGTTCAAGACTATCACACAGAAAGATCATCACGTTCCAGGTACTTTAAGGGATATTGCTTTTCTTGCAATATGTTTGGTCACAAAGCTATTGATTGCTACAAAAAGAATATGAAACATATAAGATGTTATGCATGTAACAACCTTGGACATATAACAAAGGAATGCAAAAAAAAAGTACAAGCACCATACCAAAAGGAGAAAACATCATCACACTTGAAGATATGGAAGAAGAAGGAAATACAGTCAGAAAGATGTGGCACAGCACAATATACAGACATAACAGATTCAGAGGGAGCTGAAAGTGCAAAACTTCAGTGTCCTAAATCTCATATGCAATTTTCATAAAGGGAAGTCGCGTATATATGTGAATTAGTTACTGCACAGTCGCGTATATGTTAGTTTGAAGAAAAGCATTAGGGACTAGCTCACGAAAAGGGTCTGATATGATTCAATCCATTAATTGCTTTGTTTGATAATGGTTACAATCTACTGATGATGTGTGGAAATGTCTTGATACTTGTAAGATGTTTAGAAATGTTTTGATCTTAACTTGTGGATGATGATGCCTTGATACTTCTTGTTGATATATGCATGATCAGATCTGACAGTAAACAAGATGGTACAGGTTCAGGGGGAGCATATGCTTTTAATAATGCATTGTTGGCATTATGGTTAGTAGTCCTTAGTGATGATTCTTATATGGCTAAATGATACATCTTGCTATGATATGGTTACGAGTTGTCCATGACAAAATTTCATATGATTCTTGGGGTTACATAGTTGGTGTTCAGATCAGATTTGTGGTTGATTCTCTGATGATGCATATATGGTGCTTACATGGTGATCCTCATAAGGATAAGGAAAAGCAAAAAGCTTGAACATCTTCATTACTTGATGATGAGTCACTCATATGCTGTTGTCGTCAAATACATAAAGATCATATAATACAGTTATGATGCAAGATTCTTATAGTTCTTGGCGCTCATGTGAATGAGGATTGTTGCTGTTGATGATATCAAGAAGTCTTGAAAAATGATCTTGAGCTCAAGATACATAGTGATGGATACATGGATGATTACTCAAAGTTACATTGTTGGAGACATGATGATGATGAGTTCTTACCTATATGATGATAGGTTGATACTTACATATGTTGATTGATGCAGATGTTCCCAAGTGATGATACTTGGATCATGTAGATCTTAATGAGATGGCTATGGTGTCTTTCACATATGATATAATGTGAATGATTCTGTATGTCATATGTAGAATTCCGTTCAAAAGGATGATTTGATATCTATACGCAGACATACCTTGTTATAGGTTGATGACTTATACACTAATGAACATATACAGGTTGCTGGTCTAGATGCTGTTGACAGATGCTTATGGAGCATATCATACATTTTGTATGATAGTTGTTGATGACTACCATGAGCTTATTTAGATGTTTGGTCTCTGTTATAAATGTCTTGTAAAGGTCAAGATTCATGATGTAATAGTTTGTCTCTATCTATTGTAGTCATTTGATGAATCCCTTTTGGTCATATGATGTAATTTGTACCCCCACTATGCATGGGAAGGATGATGTAATATTTCAGTCATGTACAAACATTTGGTATCTGGCGTATCCCCACTTGGTTGGGTGGATGAGTCAATATTGGTATATCCCCACTTGGTTGGGAGATGGATGTATGTATGAGTCTTTGGTGATAGGAAGGTCATTCATGTAGAACATCTTTTTGTAGACCTTGCTTACAGTCAGGGGGAGCATGAACAACACACTTCAACAGAGTAGAGATTTCAACATGTACTTAGAGGGAGCATGGACAGATTGGTACACCTTGGCATATACAAAAGGGGAGCTCAATTAGAGATTTCAGCAGGTACTCAGGGGGAGTATGGACAACGGAATGTATATCAAGGAAGAGAATATCTTGGTCCGCCCTTTGCCCTTGATGTCAAAGGGGGAGAGTGACTTGGTATGGTTGTTGCCATCAAATCCAAAGGGGGAAATTGTTGGCATTATGATGCATGTGTTGTACTTGATGACAACCCACTCGTAGAAGAACAAATCACTTATATATAACTAGATGAATCTACAGAAGAGATATCAGATGTGACAGAATACATGGGATGCAAGACAGCTCAAAGGAATCAGTTCAGATGTAATGAACAATGACAACTCATTAAGATGACAGTTCTCAATATGACAAGTTGGCTTTTCCATCAAGTTCAAAGGGGGAGATTGTTGGCATTATGATACAATGTTGTCCTTGATGGTAACTCACATATATGACGGATCATAGTGCAACTAGTCAGTAGCAAAGAATTGATGATCAGACTACAAAGAATGAAGAAAGAAAAGTATATACACAGGTTCACTATATATCAAGTCGTGTACACACACAGGTTCACTATATACCGAGTCGTGTATATACGCAGGTTCGCTATATACCAAGTAGTGTATACATGCAGGATATACACGTAGGTTCGCTCTATACCAAGTAGTGTATACACGCAGTTTCACTATATACAAAGGCGTGTATATCATACACACGCACTTTCACGCAAGGAAAGGCGCGTACATGTCTGAAAACTAAGTTTTAGGTCCGTGGTATTTGGACCTATGTTTTTGGACCTTGGTATTGCATCCTAAGTGTTGAACCCAGGTATTGGTTCTAAATGGTTTTGGACCATGGTATTGAGTAAGGCCTAAGACAATACAAGGAGAAGAAGATCATTGGGCAAGGGCATTCAGAAAATCTTGAATATCTGATGATGTATGAGATCCAGTATGCAGGTTATGGGTTCATGATACCTTGCTTGATCTAAGCAAAGGAGAAATCTCAGCGGTTTATGGAGAACAAGATCTAAGGATAGATCAGGATCTAATGGCTTGGAATGAATCATCTCTATACGGTTTGATCTTGTTAAGTCTAGATCTACATATTGACGCATGTAATGTTCTGTAAATATCATGATCTGGGTATAACTCAAGTTTGGAATAGCTGCAAATCATGAATGAATATTTACATATGTATACGCTGGTTGACTATGATAAAAGCACGTACATACGCAGGTTAGATACATATAAGTAGCATATACGATATGAGCTATGATGTTTGAAGTTACAGCTAGTTCTGGTTGTTGATGAGTTCTGATGACTGTCTACTGGTGTTAGTGTTCTGCATATTCAGTTTGGTTGATTGTGTTTAGCTACAGTGTTGATGGATGAGATCTATAATGGATCAGGATCATAATGAGTTATCTTTATGTGATCTGATGGACTAGATTTGGTTGCTAACTTATGTATTATCCTTGTATATGTAATGATATGGGTATGTCTGAAGTCAGGAAATGCAACGAAGTTATAAGTAAGTAATTGATGACGTATACGCTGGTTCGCTTTGGTAAAGTTGCGTATACACGTGGGTTTGGCTCTTCCAAGTAGCGTATGCACTCTGATGCATGATTTTTGATGATACAGTTAGATCTGAACATTGTTACAGAGTTCTGTGTTCTACTCTATGTTCTGGTGACTGTAGTTTGTTGACAGGGTTTCAGTGATTTAGTATTGGGTGATTCAGAGATTGATGATGCTAATGTTGATTGATTGTGTGCTTCAATGATATTGATGGGTCCAATATGAAAATTGGATGAAACGTGGCCTTCAGTTTATGTTGTTGTGCTTCAGGAGTATCCAGTTTGAAAATTTATGAAACGTGGTACCTGGAGGAAGAAAGAGAAGGTTGTAGCCTTCTGTAGGTCGGCACCTACGTACTAGTACATCAACTAGTACAAGAGCAAAGGGGGTGGTATCTCCCTTCCAGTAGCAACTGGAAAATGAGTGAAGGTTGGAGCATTCAGTAGGTTGGCACCTACGTACTAGTAAAAGGATCGGCAAGTACAAGAGCTAAGGGGGTTGCAGCTCCCTTCTAGGAGAAGCTGGAGAACGAGAGAAGGTTGTAGCCTTCTACAGGTAGAAGCCTTTGTACTGGTATAAGATTGCACCGATACAAAAATATTGTAAAAAGAAGTTTCTTATTAAAATAAGATAGAGACAACTTGCAGCAGGTGGCTTTCACCCACATTGGGTTTCCACCTTATATCATGGTGTTCATGTGTGCTTCTTGTGTGTGATGATTTGTTCTATTTTACTGCTCCTATATACTGTTCATATGGCTAATAATGTTCTGATGCACTCATTAAGGATCAACTAACTGAATCATAAGTTTACTGGATATACGCTTGTTTCACTACACACAGTTGCGTATACACGCAGTTTGCCTTAACTGAATTGGCATATATGAATCTTAATATGGAAATGAAAACGTTATATTGATTTGATAATACTGATTCACCCCCCCTCTTAGTATTATTTCCAACAATGGCTTGGTTCATTAAAATTGGGTCATGAATGCCAAGTCCTTCGTGAATCTTTGGGGCATGCTCATTAGCCCATTTAGCCAGGTGGAACTTCTTGGAGGATTATTTACCCCCTTCCCAAAGAAATTTCCTAATATAAAATCTAAGGCGATGAAAAACATACTAGGAATAAGGAGAGTTGGGAATTGGAACAGGGTAATAAATGATAAGATCCACTTTAAAATAATGATATTCCTGACTAAGTTAAGCCATTGGGCACCCCAAGAATTTGGCTTGTGTTTTATTTTCTCTAGAGTGCATAGCCATGCTTGAGGAGAGTGGCGTTTGAGGTAGATGGTGATCCCAATATACTTAAATTAAATCCAACTTTCCACAATTCTGGAGCCGAGACAGTCTCTAATCTGCTTTTGTTTGACCCCATTTATGTTCCAAGAGAAGATATATCCCCTTTCTCTCTCACTCACTCCCCCTCTCTTTCTCTCCCCCCATCTCTCTCTCTCTCTCTCTCTCTCGTGCACTCACTCCCTCTCTCTCTCTAACTCCCTCCCTGTCTCTCTCCCTCTCAATCTCTTATTCTCTTTTTCTATGTCTCTCTCACTCACTTTATCTCTGTCTCTTTATAACTCTCTCTCTCCCCCCCCCCAAACTCTCTAACTATCTCTCTCTCCCTCTCGGCCCCCCATATCTCTCTTTGTATCCCTCTCGTCGTCTTTCCACCCATCTCTCTCTCTCTCTCTCTCTCTCTCTCTCATTGGCACTCACTTCCCTCCCTCTCTCTTAACTCCCTCCCCATCTCTCTCCCTCTCAATCTCTTTCTCTCTCACTCACTTTGCCTTCTCTCTCTCTCTCTCTCTCCTCCCCCTCTCTATCTCCCCCCTCTCTCTCCCCCCTCTCTCTAACTCTCTCTTCATTCCCTCTCATCCCCACATCTCTCTCTCTGTCCCCCCAATCTTCTCAGCTCTCTTTTTGTCTCCCTCTCTCTTCCCCCTCTCTTTCTCTCTCTCTCTTCTTATGCCCCCTCTCTCTCTCTCCGCTCGATTCCCCCTCTCTCTCCCCCTCGCTCTCTCTCTCTCTCCCCCCACTCTCTTGCTCTCTCCCCCCCCTCTCTCTCTCCCTCTCTCTATCTCACACTCTCTCCCCTCCTCTCTCTCTCTCTATCTCACAAAAGAAACAAATGCATACATAAACACATACACATTACACATGAAAGAAAATTCAACATTATATTATCTTACAACACAATTATTTCATTATTAGCATAAGCACACCAACATATCACATAAACAACCAAAAATTACTTTAATTTAAAAGTATGCAGAAAATACACCAACATATACAAAATCACATACACATTATAACTAAAAATACATCTATACATAAATACCAACATCATATCATCGAACAAATATATCATAATATATAAAAAATACAATTATTCATACATCTATGAAATTTTAAATAAACATAATTTCACTGCTTTTTATATTTAAATAAGTAAATACATTTATTTAAGATATTTTTAATAAAATAAAAACAATTATACTTATGAATAATTTGTTTTTACATTTATACAATTTAAAAAAAAATAGAATTTATATAATTAAATAATGCATATCATTTTACATTATAAAAAACCATGTATAAAATAATTACATTAGTTTGCATATAACTAAACAATACAAATATAATAACTCACTAAAAAAAACTTGTTCACATTTCGTAGCTGCATTGGTCAATGTTAGCTAAATTAATAGTAGTTAATTGGAGAATAGAATTATAGGGGCTTGCCTTGGGAGGAATTAATAAATCTGGATCTGAACTTGATAAATTAATTGCTTGCTTAGGTACATGTCCTTACATAAATTTTGGTAGTTAGTACCCACTAATAAGTTACACATTATTATTTTACTCCTACATATATGTTGAGGAAAACATAAATAATGTTGAGTAACTCTAGGTAAATATATTTATTTACATCTTACTCTTATCTACTTTTTACGTAAAAGATTAAAGTTATATATTAAAATTTGCAAAAACTAAAAAAAAATCAAACTTAACACAAAATGAGGGTCATTCACTAGAGCAAAGAAAGTGTGAGAATGTACAATGATGACTTTGACTTGACTGAAAAGTGTAAATAGACCAAAAAAAATATATATAGTTTAAAGATTAAGAAAATGATGCATAAACATGTGAGAAATTTGTGAATTAATCCTTACCATAGCATTATATAAAATTAATACTTGACCTCAATTTATATAAAATTAGTTTTCACTATTAAAAGAAAATAATGAAAAATTGTTTCACTTATACATAGCAAAATAAAGGCTCTTTTGTTTAGTTTTTGTAAAAGATGGATGCCTCTAGCATTATGGATTAGTAAAAAATTTCAAGGAAAGGCTTGTTAAGACAGACGGAAAAGGATTAATGGGATTTGGAATATGGTATAGACATTGTGTTTTTTGTTTTCTTTTTAATATTATAAAATAGAATATAAATTTATGAGATTAAAATGATTTAAAAAGAAGAGATTAATAGACAACAATACAGATTAAAAAAATAAACAACATAGTAGATAAAAATATTAATGGGATTATTGGCAAAGAATAGAGCATTAAAATCTAAAAACACTATGACGTAGCGAAGGAAGAGAGATAATAAAAATAAAGGTGACCTCATACCAGGATAGATTAAAAAAAAGTAATAGATTAGTGATGAAGAGTAAAATATAAAGATATAAAAACATTATAACTTAAGGCTATTAAGATAATGATGGATGGCTAAGATAAACTAGGGAATTTTACTCTAATTTATGAAAACAAAACAAAAAAATAAAACATAAATATAAAATAAATACAACAAACGTATTTGTCATGGATGGAACAAATATCACGGATACCTATTCCAATAAGTTAAATATTTTTAACTTCTAAAGATATCAAACAAAATTATGGAAAAATAGATATAAGCTTGCTTGAACAAATCCAATAAATTAAATATTTTTAATTTTTAAAAATATCAAACAAAATTATGGGAAAATAACTGTAGCCCAGAAAGATAAACCTGGAACACTGGGATCATTTGATGAGACTTAAATTTATATTTTCAAAACCAGACTTAGATTGTAATTTTAAAGCTTTAAGTAAATGATACCTGAAATGTACATTCAAACTTGGAAAATAAAAATATTGAAACTATAACCATAAAAATATTAGAGCGGTAGCAATAAAAATAATACAGCCACTATTTTTATAATAGAAAAGTGAAAGCAAGATCAACCACAAATACAAAATACGGAGCGACTTGTATGGTCTCACATCACTTACTTTATGATACCCTAGTCTAATTTCAAGTTTATGCATTGTATATTTTTAATAGTAGTCGTGAGAAGTGATAATCATGAATGCCTCCCATTTCATGTTTTTGGTAGCATAGTTTTTCAAACAACGAAAATGTTGTCTCCTAACTCCCAGCCAAGCATTGCAAGAGTTAATTTGCAACTGTATTGCATTATTGTTACCATTGTCAGCATTGAGAATTTAATATATTGATAGCGGCAAATATATCTTGCATACTTGTAAATCTATACAAATGTAATTAAACAAATACAACACGAACATAGCAATATATTTCAATGAAATTAAAACGTGTTCATTGGTTAGATTTCTCTCCTAAATTTAAGGATGGTTAATTACGTCCGACTATTGGCCATTATTGTCTAGCCTATATGGTATGCACTAATACAGTTAGACCCGTTGAAACCATAGATCTCCTCAGAATCGCCTAATGTTTTATATTGCCTTGAATTATGGGAAATATTGAATTAAAATATATGTGATCGACACTAAGAGGAACCAGGGAATCTAGTATTGAATTAAATTTTAAAATATTGAATTAAACTAAACAAGACTGAAATCAAAGGAGTAGCGGGGGCTTAATTAAATAATTACCTACAAGGTTGTAGTATCTATGACATTTGGGACGTGCGAGAGAGTATCTATAAGCTTTTTGATAATGAGAGACAACATAATAATGATGGCTTAACTGCATATCCCTACAAAATAACTATGTCCACCATAAATGATTTAATATTGGAGTTGTTCGAATATTTTATGTTTCAATAAAAATATTGAACCTATAACAGTAACAAAAACGAGATCAACCATAAACACATAATCATGGCTTAACATCTTCTCTCAAGTGCACACACACAAACCTTCTCTCTCTCTCTCTCTACTTCTCTCTCTCTGCCCTCTCTCTACTTCTCTCTCTCTGCCCTCCCTCTCTCCTCTCTCCTTATCTCTCCCACCTTCCCTCTATCTCTGCCCTATTACTCTCGCTCTCTCCACAACTTACTCTCTCTCTCTCTCTGCCCCCCCTATAAATCTCCTTCTCTCCTGCCCCTCTTTCTCCCATCTCTATCTCCCTACATATCTCCTTCTTCCCCCCCACTCTCTCTCACCTCCCTCATATAGCTCCCTCTCTATGCCATTCCCTCCTTCAAAACAACCCCCATATAACTTTATCTCTCTCTCCTTATCAAGCAAATGGAAAGCATGATTTTTGTTTGGAAAATAACTAGAAAAAATGACATGCACTTCTAAAAAGGGGGAGAGAGGGGAACCTTAGTGCAGACCCCATGAGGCTTTGAAAAAGTTTGCAGCTTGACCGTTTATGAAGGGGGTGATCCAAGAAGAGCTAATGTAGAGAGTGATCCATTGAATGAATTTGTCATGGAAACCCAACTTATTCATCACATTTAGGAGAAATATATGTCTTACTCTATCAAATGCATTGGTTAGGTCTAGTTTAATGAGCATTCCTTGAGCTCCTCTAGAGTGTCTGGAGTCAATGGCTTCTTGAACTAGGATAATGTTGTCTATTATCTGCCTTCTAGGGACAAATCCACCCTCATTCTCAAAGATAATGCGGGGGAGAATTTTCCTCAAGCGGTTCACCAAAATCTTAGAAAGGATCTTATAAGACATTATAGAGGGAGATAGGCCGAAAATGATCAAAGGCGGAGGGATTGGATTCTTTGGGGATTAAGGCCAGGAAAGAAGAATTAATACCCCCCCCCCCCCCCCCCAATGCTAATATGCTTTAGAGAGTATCTTATCATTCTACACAAATATCTTTTGATGACATGCCAAAAGTGCTAGTAGAGTGGGTTGGAAACCCATCTAGACTAGGAGCTTTATCAAGATGAAGGCAAAAGACCACTTTGCTTATTACTTCCTCTATGTAGTGGGTAGTTAGTTGAAGATTCATGTCATCAGTAACTAGCGGTGGGATGTGTTCAAGCATATAAGTTTCACCATCTACTGAGAGCGGATCGCTCTGTTAGTACACATTGTTGAACTAAAGAGTGGATTCTTTGTTGATGTATTGAAAGTTGTCAACTTTGGTTCCACTATCCTAAATTTCTTTGATGTTATTTTTCCATTCTTTATTCTTGGCTTGCTTGTGAAAGAATTAAGTCTTTATATCTCCTTCCTTAAGCCATAAAGTGCAATATTTTAACCTCTGATATTCTTCCTCCTCTTTTTGGAGGGCATGGTACTTGGTAAAGGTGTTGTTCTCCTGAGAAAGGAGGGCCCCTGTGAATAGTTCACTTTCGATAAGGGATTGGATTGGGCTATTTCTTGCTCCATCTCCAGGATGAATGTTTGTCTACAAGTCTTTGAATCCGCAAGCTAGGATTTGATGTTTTTCTTAAGCCTTTTTATTTTGGACTCCCAAAATACGAATTGGGCTACCATCAACCTAAGGAGACCACAAGGAGGATACTAACTCTTGAAAGCTTAGGGATAAGGACCAAAGCGAGGAATAACGAAAGGGGATGGGTCCATAATTAGATATGGATGATAGAATGAGAAGGATTGGGCAATGGTCCAAATCATTCAAAGGGAGGATGGAGTAATGGAGGAAAAGGTTAAGGGTCAGGAAGTCTTCAAAGGTAAGAAAACGACCCAGTTTAGCGGCTATGTGGTCGGGCCCAGACCTTTTATTATTCGAAGTGAAAAAATATAGGGAGTTTGATGTCTAACAGACAGAGGTGATTTATAAGGTCTTCCATATATTCCTGGAAGGGCTCCCAGATAATGGAGCCTCCATTTTTCTCCCTATGGTTGATGGTGGTGTTGAAGTTTCCTCCAAAGATACAATTGATGTCGTATTTAGGGGTGATTTTAGGGGCAAATGTTCGCCCTTTGGCGAAATTGAGGGGTTTTAAATTTTTAGTGGGCGAATATATTGTATCATAGTACATTTTTACAAATCACCTCAAGTAGCCCACCTTATTTTAAGGGAGAGAGTAAAAAAGGTAAATTTAGCCCTTGAAATTAAGAGTTACAACCTTCCATTCGCCCATTTTCAAGAATAGGTTTTACTTAAGTGAATCCATTCGCCCATTTTCAAGAATAGGTTTTATTTAAGTGAATCCTATGGGCCAAATACCATATTTATAGAAGAGGGTAAATTAATAAAAATATAAATAAATGAGAGGTATGGTAAATAAATAAAGCATTTTTTATATTTACTCCATAAGTCACCTTATATACATGCAAGGGCGTAAAAAAATAAAAATATAGGTAAAGTGGAGGTATGGTAAATAAATAAAATGTCTTTTTATACTTACTCAAAAGGTATGGTAAATAAATAAAAATATAAATAAACTAGACGCATGGTAAATAAATAAAACCTCTCTTTATATTTAGTCCATAACCCTCGTTCTATTTATGAAGGCTCAAGAAAGAGGTTTTATTTAAGTGAATCCTATGGGCCAAATACCATATTTGTAAAAGAGGTATGGTAAATTAATAAAAATATAAATAAGCGAGAGGTATGGTAAACAAATAAAACATTTTTTATATTTACTCCATAAGTCACCCTGTATTTATGAATGGTATGGTAAATTAATACAAATATAAATAAACAGATAAAACATTTTTTTATTTTTTTATATTAATACCATGCAAAAAAAACATTATTAACGCTAATATTAGTATTAATAAAAATAAAAATGGCACATGGTATTGACCCATGGTATTCACCAAAATGGCACATGGCATTGACCCATGGTATTCACTTGGAATGTAGCCTATTTAAATGGGGGAAATAAACCAGAATAGATACATCTTTACTCTAGATCTAATAACCCCCGAGAGGTATCAAATATCGTGATATGCAAACTAGCATAGAGTGAAAAAATATTTGATCCGATCAAGAGTAAAAATGGATGTTGTAATTTAATGTATATTAAACATTTTAGCTTGGTTAAAATAAAAATAAAATAAAAATCAACTATTAATTTTTATAAATTACTAATAGTAATTTTTAAACTCCAGGTTTATGATAACCCATGGTATTGACCCATGGTATATATGTGAGCATAGACTATTTAAAGGGGAAATTCTATCTTAGATCCATCTTAATTCTGGGTCTACCAAGTGCTCAGAGGGATAAATAGATTTCATCCCCCTAAGAGTGGTAGATGTGGAGTTAAGATGGATGTAGGTTGGTTTTTATGATAATGAAGATATTAAATAGACTTAGGAAATTATATTGTAAAAACATCTTAAGGTGAATGGTTAAAGCATAGACATTGACAAGTATATTTGTATACTTCTATTTTAAACTGAAACAAATCCAAGGCTAAAAGGAATGGATTGATTGCACTAGTCATCCTTCTATAACTTTCCAACATATGCTGGAGTAAACAGATTGTAATTTGGGTCATTTTTCTAATTGGGAAACATACTTGTGTATTGGCGGGGTGGTTATGAGGTCCGTAGAAGTGGAGTAAACATATTGTAATTTAGGTAATTTTTCTAATTTCAAACAGGAACATACTTGTGTATTGGCACGGTGGTTATGAGGTCCCTAGAAGTGATGAATTTGAATTTTTCTTGGTTTTATATATAGTATTAGGTTTTTTCTCATTTTTTCTGTGAATGGCACGGGTGAATTTTATCTTACACCCATTAGGTTATCGATATGTAATTTCGGTAATTTTGATTTTAAAAGATATTTTAAAGAAATGCAATGATTTCATTTGTGTATTCAATAAACACAAGATTTTATAATTGAGTAAAATATTCGCCATGCTTGCTGAGAGATTCGCCAAAAAATTATATATACATATCATATTATTGATAAAATCGCCTTCCATTTTTCCTATATACCATGGAGATTCGCCCATTTATTATACATGTAAATTTAGGGGGGGTTCTTAAAATTTTCCCTGGTCGTATTCAAGATATTTTAGGCCCATGAAAGAGTTTCCACACTCTAGTTTTTCTCTAAATGAACATGCATATAAATAATTACAATAACATATACTTGATTAATTGTGAGGATCGGGAAGGGGATTGCAAGCCAACACGTTACCTTGTCGGAGTTAAGGATCTAGAACTGGTTGGGATCCCATAATGCACACAAACCACCTGAGGCTACCCTAGAATTGACAGAGGAGATGCCATTGTTTTTCTAGAGTTTGGCATGTCTAGAGAGAAGTTAACGTTCTTCCAGTTTAGTCTCCTGGAGAAGGGCCACCATGAGTTTTTCATTTCTGATTAGAGATTTTGCTTCAACTATTATTTTTAATGAGCCAAGGCCTCTGTAATTCCAAGAGACAAAGATCATCATTTACTTTCAGATTGAGTTGCCCCTTTTGTTGGGTCTGCTCCCACTCCTTTCTTGCCTCCTTTGCTATCATGTTTTTCTAGTTGACAAGGGATGGTATGTTGGTGGCCAAGCTCCTTCTGTTTTTATATTTTTTTGATACAAACATTCCTATTGGTTTCCATCCTCGATTTTCATGAGAAACGTTTGGCCTCCTTGGAATTCTCTGCTACTAATTTTTCATCCACTGAGCTAGTGAAGGAAGAGGCAGTTGTAACATCTCTTGGAGAGAGGAAAGTTTCTTCTTCTTCTATATGTTCTTTTGAATTGTTTTCTAGCTCTGGATTTATTTTTGGTTCGTCTGTGGGTTCTACTTCCAGCTCTGGGAGAGGGGGCTACTCTATTTTCCTTGCTGGACCTTGGGTGCCTTGAGGGATTTCACATTCTTCCAAAATTGTGGCTAGGGATTTGTACATATTCACATTTCCTTTTGGGATTACTGATATGCATGTCCCTTCTTCACTCTGTTGGGGGATCTTCTTCGGGGAGGTGGATCCTTTACCCTTTTGGCCTTCTTTTGTTTGTTGAGGCTTTGGGGGGCTTGTTGAATGGCAAGACCTTGTTTCTTCTTGGCTTGTTTCCATTGCTTCGCTTAGCCCCCTCACTTGTTCAAATCTTATTTCTTTTTAGGGTAGTTTCTAGTAAAGTGCCCATACTCGTGGCAAACTTTACATTTGAATGGAAGTTGGTCATTATCAACTTCTTGGATGCGCGACTAGTTGTCGAGGCAAATATTGATTACAATCGGGAGACCTTTGTCAAGATCAACTTCGATGTAGATGCAAGCATAAGAGAAGAGGTTGTCCTAGGGTTGAACACATTCAATGCATTTTCTAAGGGCTTTACCAATTCGTTTGAAAGTGGCATTGTTCTAGCAATGGAAGGGGAGGATGTGAAGTTTGAACCAAATGGGAACTGAGGTGGGAACATCACAATTAGGATTGAAGTTAGGGCTCCAACGATCAAGGTAAAGGCCCTGGAGACCCATGAAGTATGGACCTTTTCTAAAGATTAGATCTCTATCCAACTTGTTTTTGAAAAAGAATGTATAGAACCCTTTCCCACAAAAGGAAGATGCAATTGCCACATTGATAAGAGACTTCTAGTTAAGATTAATCCAGTTTCGAACAGTCTAAGGAGAGAGCCGTAAACCCATAAATTGACCCACAAGACCCCTCTCAAAAATATGAATGGCTTGCGATTTGGCCTTGGTGGGGGGGGGGGGGAAGATTTCCACCTTTGGAATGCCATTGATCTTCTTGACAAATCGAGAGAGAGTGGATTTCTGAAACTTCGGCCCATTCGTTACCAGGGCACTAAAAGCAGCGATATCTTGGGCCAAGGGGGAGTCGATGGTTGGATTGGTTATGACTAACCATCCGACCAAGGAGAGATGGGGTAGCAAGTAAGGGACAATGAGGAGGAGTAGATCCGAATAGAGAGGGGCCAGAGAGAAGGGGGATAAGAAGGCAAAGACAATGGAAGAGAGGGGAAACAGATAAGGAAGGCAAGGACACATGTCGATATGAGTCAACAAAAATCTATGAAACACAGACTTCCCTAAAAGTTTCGTTCCAAGGAAATATGGAACGTTTCATTCCAAGGAAAGGATATGGCCAGCTAATTGCAGGAACAACATTTTGGTTAATTGTAACTCAGTGAATTTGTCACAGTTTATCAAGATTTCAGGCTATGCCAAGATGCTGAAACAGCATAGCAGTTTCAAGGGGAAAAAGAATAAGGGTTTCAATAAGGTTAGATGTTATATATGAGGTTTTTGCATTGCTGGAAATGAAGTTACATATGGTTTGGATCATGGTTATCAAGTTTGAGTTGGAATTAAAATTTTAGATTGTCAAAAATTCAATATGAAAAAAGAAATTGGAGTATTTATTTTATTAAATATTAAAATTTTATCATATATATATATAATATATATTATATATATATATATATATATATATATATAATATATATATATATATATATATACAATTTATTGATCTTGATTTGATTGTTTTTTTCTATTATTTATACCTCTAACATGTAGTATTAATTAAGTATAAATGTTTTTCTTATATTTAAATTACTACATAAATTTTTTTCCTATATTTAATGCTACATAAATTTATTTAGAAAAAAGCAGTGACACACAATTATATTAATTTTAAGAAAATGAAAACCCTCAACCTCAAATCAAAACTACTTATTATTCTACAAAACACCACACCACTAGTTCTCTCAACTCAACAAACGAAGAGGGAGAAAGATTTTTTAATAAAATATTTGATAAAATTACAAATGATGACAACTACAATGTTGAGCGAGCAGGAGTGGGAGTGCTTCATCTCCTTTTTCATTTTTCTTATGGATGGATTATCAAATATGCAGTAGGAATATGGTGAGATTAAATGTCTAATGAATTCATTCAAGAGTAGTTGATGAGTACTACAAGTTTGATTTCAATAATATCATCAACATCATTAAGGATTTGAGGTCATCGTTGATATCTCAACAAACTTCATTTGTCATTTTCGTAGTGGTTGTTTTTATATTCCTCTCACTATCCAAAAACCTTGCAAATTGTGTGATATATTTCTCCAAAAAAATTCTCAAAGACAAAGGATTGGATTCCAACAAATATTACTAAAAACAAACAACTAAATAATACTCAAATTTATTTATTCAATATGAGAGACTTCCCTCAAAGTTTCATTCCAAGGAAATATGGAAAGTTTCGTTCCAAGGAAAGGATATGGCCAGCTAATTGCAGGAACAACATTTTGGTTAATTGTAACTCAGTGAATTTGTCACAGTTTATCAAGATTTCAGGCTATGCCAAGATGCTGAAACAGAATAGCGGTTTCAAGGGGCAAAAGAATAAGGGTTTCAATAAGGTTAGATGTTATATATGAGGTTTATGCATTGCTTGAAATGAAGTTACCTATGGTTTGGATCATGATTATCAAGTTTGAGTTGGAATTAAAATTTTAGATTGTCAAAAATTCAATATGAAAAAAGAAATTGGAGTATTTATTTTATAAATATTTAAATTTTATTATATCTATATATATATATTATTATAGATATATATATCTTGATTGGATTGTTTTTTTCTATTTATTTTATACTCTAACATTTGTTAGTATTAATTAAGTATAAATCTTTTTCTTATATCTAATACTACATAAATTATTTTTTTCTTATATTTAATGCTACATAAATTTATTTAGAAAAAAGCAGCGACACACAATTATATTAATTTTAAGAAGATGAAAACCCTCAACCTCAAATCAAAACTACTTATTATTCTACAAAACACCACACCACTAGTTCTCTCAACTCAACAAACGAAGAGGGAGAAAGATTTTTTAATAAAATATTTGATAAAATTACAAATGATGACAACTACAATGTTGAGCGAGCAGGAGTGGGAGTGCTTCATTTACTTTTTCATTTTTCTTATGGATGGATTATCAAATATGTAGTAGGAATATGGTAAGATTAAATGTCTGATGAATTCATTCAAGAGTAGTTGATGAGTACTACAAGTTTGATTTCAATAATATCATCAACATCATTAAGGATTTGAGGTCATCGTTGATATCTCAACAAACTTCATTTGTCATTTTCGTAGTGGTTGTTTTTATATTCCTCTCACTATCCAAAAACCTTGCAAATTGTGTGATATATTTCTCCAACAAAATTCTCAAAGACAAAGGATTGGATTCCAACAAATATTACTAAAAACAAACAACTGAATATTACTCAAATTTTGGCTAAGTGTTTGTGAAATAAGCTTTTCCTTTGTTACATAATATCTAACCACCGTAGATGGTGAAACCTTTAATTGATCTCATGTGAATATCTAAATCTCTAATTACCAAACTTTCGCTCATTCTTGATCTCATGTTCAATCCAAAATGAAAGAAGAATATTGTAAATAAAAAATCCATACAAACTTAAATAAAATTAAAATAGACCATGGAAAAAACTTCAAATTTATATATACATGAACTTGCAGTTCTAACGAATCACCAAAACCTTTTTCCCTTTCCATTAAGATTAAAATAGCAAACTATAAATGCCATCCATTTTTCAATAACATAATGTTACTTATACTCACTATTTTCTTCACATAAGAAAATTTTCACCCAAATTGAAAATCCATATCCTATTAAAAAAAATAACCAATCACTCAAGCCATCCATAAAGTTCAACACCACTCACTAATGGACATTTATTATAATGTTATTTGTCTTTTATGTGTGCTTCGTTGATTTTAGATGGTTTTCAAAATATTTTGTGATGATAGCCGCCTTTATCAAGGTATAAGATTCAAGTGAAAGTAGAAATTCTAGTTAATCAGTTTCAGGAAGCTCTATGGGCTAATCACTCTACTATTGCGATATGAGCTCGTACCTGACCAATGAGTGCAAATGGAGGATGAGTTGTTTAACTATTTCCCAATTGAATCAAATTTAACCGTATTAGTGGTTGTCCCAGATTGAACTGCTGAATCTTTGAATTCTTCAATTTGATTTGACTTAATTTGGTAAAATGGTTTGGACAATGCAACAACTCAACTCTGCAACTCTGCATGTAGTTGAGATTCCAAATGCAATGGCCAAAAAAGCTAAAGTCAAGTGATTATCCTAACCATTCATCAACTTAGATGTAGGATTTCAAATTCGATAAGCTCTATAAGGTCCTTACAAAGTGCTTAGTAGCATGATATGGGCTTAGATGGCTAGTCATTGTGTTGCTTTCCTTCTTGTTGTGGTAAATTTACCAACTACTTAAAATGAGTCCTTCTGGTTAGCTTATTTTTGGTAACCTTTTCACTATTATATGTTTTGTCTTTGAATTTGAAATAAAATTTAATTTACATTTCTAGAATACATGTAACCATGTGCAAGAATGAAAAGCAATAATAACTTTCCCATACCAATCCTCTCTACAAAGTTGCACTTGGAATCAAACTTGGGAGGGAAGTGCATTGATTGGTGTAGATAGTGGATGTGAAATAAGAGATCTAGTGGTTAGGGGTGTGAATGTAAGGAACATCCATTTGTGGATGAGGGTAGAAGTGAAACCATACCTATACTGATATTTGGTTGTTTTCAGTAGGCTTAATAGGAAACATTTTTTTAGAGTTGTCGTCTCCTTAAAAGAATTCCTTTGGCATATAACACATCAAAGCTACTCTAGGGGGGAAGGTAATGTGATGGAGATAGCTAGGGCTTGATTGAGACTAGTGATGGACCCCATTATTAGGTATATCATAAGGCCCTTTTATACTCCAGCCTATAATTTCCTCTTTTCTCACATTTATTAACATTTTATTACTATGGTGTGCTTAATAGGGAGACTAAAGTTTGTTTTTCATATTTTGTGGCCTAATGTGATTAAGGTGCAGGAAAAGAGTTCATTTACTATGCAAAGATCCGTTGGAGGCAATTGGAGGAGATGTGGGAGGCTTTTCTGTTGCATTTAATCACCTACAACTCGACTTGATCCCTAAAATCACTCACCTACAACTCGAAGATCTGCTAACAACTGATGCACTCAAGGAATTGCAAAGATCTAAGAGAACTATATCCGCCTTTTTAGAGATTTTGGAGGGAAGCAACCCTTTTTCCAAGGAAGTTGCCCCTCAATCATTTTTTTATAAATAAGTTGTTGGCATTATGGCTTAGTTGTTGGTCGGCATTGATGTCAACTTGGTAGCATGAGTTGCTGGTAACAAGTGTTGTAGATATTTTTGTATGCACATGTTTGTTGGTATAAGTACTTGGCTTGGTAATTGGTTGTAGGAGATGGCACTTGGTTTGTGTGCAGATGTCGTGGCAGGTTATGGAGCTACTACACCTAGTTGACAATGATTGGAGATTGTCAAGTCATGTTTATTGGGATGTCTTATGTTAGATGAGTGTGTGGATGATTTTGGCTAGTATGATCAGTTGCATTGCTTTGCAAGGTTTATCATTGATGATTTGAAGGTTGTGTAGGTGCTGGAGGAGTTGTGGAGCATTTTGATGGCTCATGTGTTAGTGCAGTTGTTTGTTGGCATTAAAGTCAACCTAGTTTGGCTTGTGATGATGTTGGAGTTGTGACAATGGTTTGCTTGAGTGTTGTAGTGGTTATAGAGGGTCCCTAAGGTCTTGCCAAGGTATGTCAAGCAATGGAGAAAGTTTGGGCAGGTTTTGAGCTAAGGAAGTTTTCATTTTCCTATCCTCTATCCTAACTACATGGAGATAGGCTCATGCGTGTGGTTTGAAGGCTCCAACCAAAATTTGGCAGGCTTGTGCATGTGGCTACAACCGAAATATGGCAGTTTTGTGGGTGTGGTTGTGGCTTGAACTAGAAATTTCCCCGGATTCCTTGCACACTTTGTGAATTTCTTCAATGTCCTTATGTAGATTGAAGTGTTAATTTGTCTTTTAATTGTTGTAGGTGTAAGCTAACTTCTAGAAGATGGTTAAAAAGAAAAATATTCATGGTTAACTGGAGTTAGTGGCTAGATTAAGTCAAGGAGCAATGAATCGTACCAATTTCAACATATGAATAAAGCTCCACTACATAATTATTAGACAACACAAGATAATAATTGAGATATGAAAGATAAGACGTTGAATGCTTTATTATTCACAAAGATATACACTTATAATACATTCTTGTGACCCTTGGTCTTCATATACCAAGTGGTCTCTTGGACTTAGGTGATTGTTCACATTCCACACTAACCCTTAGCAGCTTAGGTGTTCAACATTTCCCACCTTAATCCAAAGGGGTATATATGAGTCTAAGAAGAGAGCTATAATATAAAAATACAACAATGCATTAAAACAATAGGTTGAATGTGCTCTCTGAAAGGATGGCATAATGTGGGAGAACTCGAGGTCTCAATCGACGGTGGTTTAAGGATGACCACTAACACTGTAACACTTAGTGCAGTTCCTGGAAATATTCCCAATCTGGCAAGGAGTTGAAGTATTCTTTTAGAGGAAGTGCTACCTATTGTTTTGAAAAGAGAGACCATTGGGGTCTCAACTTGGAACACTTAGTACAATTCTTAGAACTCTTCCAAATCTAGAAAGAAGATGAAATCTTCTACTAGAGGAAGTGTCTGTAATGCTTTAAAGAGGGAGACCTTCAACCTGGAAAAAGGGAGGTCTACAACCTGCAATGGTTTATGGAAGGCCACTAACCAAAGGCATGCTTAGGGGCTTCTCTGTCTCTGGCTACAATTCTGAATCTGGGTATGGTTGTCTCTAGTTGTAGGATCAAGCAGTAGGTTTAGTTTGTGGCTCAAACTTTTTTGATTTATCTTTGAAAATTATAGATGACCATTGATTCCCCCCCTGTCAGATACAAGGTGAGAATATGAAGAGATCTCAACTACAAGATTTTTCAGTACTCTAGAAGGACTTCTAACATATGACTGAAATATCTTCTTAGTTGTTGAAGCCCATTGCCAAGAAGAGATCCATAGAAGGTGAATCTTTGTTCTTGCAAGAGGCTTGTTTATGAAGCATTTGTTTGAAGAATGAGTGTGCTAACCACAATGCTTGCACGGGTGAAGATCAAAACAATGATATTTCACATGGCCAACTCTATCATAATGTTGGCATTGGAAAATTTGTTGTTGTGGAGGAATAGGTGAGTATGAGTTGTCCTTAATAAATATAACACTTTGAAATTGGATTGGCTTGGAATATTCTAGAATATGAAAGGACACATCCTTGTCATATCTAAGACCAGTTTTGTGCTTGTTGTTGACAAGCTCTTCCCAAGGTCTGATGATGGACTTGGGAAGTGTAGGTTGAATCTTTGCTTCTGTAGGCAAATCAATGCTTTCAATGACTTGATTAGTTTCTAGTAGCTGATGAGAGTCTATTAAAAAGAGAGGATTGTCCTGAACAAAGAGAAGTTCAGAATGATAAATGCGCTTCTGTTGAAGCTCATCTCACTGGAACTGAAGTTCTAGATGCAAAAAAAACCAATATTTTCATATGCATTTTGCAGACAGATTTTGACATCGGAAAGATTGTCTTTGCTAATGCTTACCATCTCATATACAATGGAATGTATTAGAGTATTTAACAACTCTAGTATATCATCAAGTTTGGCCATTTTCTAAGCAAAAATAAAGACTCAATAGTCTAACAAGACTAGACAAATCCAAAATTCAAAAAATGCCAGCTATAATATACTCTCACGCACTAGAATAGAGATATACAAAGACCACACGGATATAGCACACATATAAGTATCAACTAGAATAGTATCCGGTGTTTTACAAGTGCAACATTCAAATCATGGTGTTTTACAACAACATTCAAATACAATGCACGATACACCAAATGAATTACACTCGTAAATTATCATTCAACATAATAACCTCTGGTGTTTTACGACCCTCTTAAGGCATAAATAAATGGTTCAATACATTAATTAAAATATGAACTCAATCCATGATTCAACACATGGATATTGATTCCTTATTGTCAGGCCTTGCAGTAACTCCTCCAAATCAATTCATCTTTATTCATTCAGGTTGGTCTTTATTATATACATGAGGGAGAGACTGTTCACTTCATCTCCCGGTGACTATTCATATTTCTTATTATTTATTTACATCAGTTACACTTATCACCCAATCTGTGATTATAGTGTCCACATTCCCCCTTATCGAAGGATGTTGGATCCAAGCATATTCTGAATCTTCAAGTTTTTTTTTCCAAGCGTTTGGTGAAGATGTCTCATTGCTCATTAGTGGAATGATGGTGGAGATGGATTGTTTTGGCCTAACGTGTTTCGAATCAGATATATTAGTATGATGTGCTTCGTTCGATCATGGAACTTTGGGTTCTTGGCCAACTTTATTGCCGAGGTATTGTCAATCATGAGTGGAGTTGATTGTTCTTGTTTTACCTGCAAATCTTCAAGAACTTTCCTAAGCCACATAATTTCTTTTGTTGCCTCAGTTGCTGCCACATATTCTGCTTCTATTGTGGAATCCGTTGGAACTGATTGTTTGCGTGATCTCCAGGAGATAGCTCTTGATCCAAGACTCATAGCATGACCTGAAGTAGATACCCCAGTTTCTTTCTCTCCATTGAAGTCTGAATCAGAGTATCCAATCAAGCTGAAGTCGTCCACCTGTGTATACTTGATTCCAAAGTCTTGAGTTCCCTTCAAGTACCCTAGAACTCTTTTGTAGCATATCAATGTCCCTCACAAGGCTTTTGCATAAACCTGGAGAGAATTCCAACAACAAACAAAATGTCTGGTCTGGTAGTTACAATTAGGTAGTTGAGACTTCCTACAAGCTATCTATACTTCATTGCATCCTCAAATTCTTTTCCTTCAATGGATGTGAGCTTTAAGTTTTGTTCCATTGGATTAGTAAGAGGATTCCATTCTGTCATGTCAAACCTGTTCAACAAATCTCCAATGTACTTCTTTTGGGAAAGGAATATGGACTTTGGATGTTGAGTTACTTCAATACCAAGATAGTAATGAACATAGCCCAAATCAATCATTTCAAAACCTTTCTTCAATTCCTTCTTTATGGATTCAATGTAGCTTTCATTGTTCCCTGTCATCAAAAAGATCATCTACATATACCACAACATATACAATTGTTTTGCCAAATTTATTTACAAATAAAGTTGCATCATCAAGATCATAATGTTTGAAATTTAATTGCAGAAGATGCTCAGTTAGTTTTTCATACCAGGCTTGCGGTGCTTGTTTGAGGCCATACAAGGATTTCACAAGTTTGCATACTTTATGTTCATGTCATTTCACAACAAATCCTTCAGGCTGAGATATAAAAACACTCTCTTTTAGATCCCCATTCAAGAAAGCAGTTTTTACATCCATTTGATGGACTTTCCAACCGTTCTAAGCTGCTAGGGAAAAGAGTATCTGGATGGTAGCCCATTTTGTTGTAGGGGAAAAAGTCTCCTCATAATCAACCCCTTCCTTCTGTGCAAAACCTTTTGCCACAAGCCTGGATTTGTGCTTGTCAAGTGAGCCATCTGCTTTATACTTCTTGTTCTTGTAGACCCACTTGCAGCCAATTGGTTTGGTTCCTAATGGAGGATCAACCAGCTTCCAAGTGCCATTCTTTATCAGGGCATCATACTCATTTTGCATCGCTTCTTTCCATTCATCATGAGAAGCAACTTCTTTGAAGGAAGTTGGTTCAAAATCTGTAGACAAATTCAAATTACAATCATAAGAAACATCCATATCAATAGGCGAATCAAAGTCATCTACATCACCTCCATTTTGTCAGTTTGAATTTCTAGTTCCTGTCTTTCCAACCTCATCAAGATGAACACTTTCAAGTGTCTTTATCAAACACTTTGGGGGACCTTTCTCAGATGGTCCAGGCTACTTCGTTGATTGAGTTGGGACTAAATCAAGATTGAGTCTCCCAATTCTATCAATCACATCACTTAAAGTATCATCTGTTGTTGGAGTTTCATGCGGGGGAGAGAGTTCTTCAAAAGAAGATTCCACATATTGATCTAATATAGGTATCCCCCCTTCAAGATGTGGAATCTGATTATCAAATTCTTGAAATGATTTTTCATTTGCGAATCTATCCAAGCGATCAAGTTGCCGCTCAACAACATTGTCAGTTTTGGATGATTCAAGAAAGATTACATCTCTAGATACACCAAACTTTTTATTGACCTCATCATAGAGATGGTATTCTTTGGAGGTGTTTGAATACCCCAGGAAGATACACTTACGACCTCTTGCACCAAGTTTGTTTCTATGTACCTTTGGTATCAAGGCATAAAAAGTGGAACCAAAGACCCTGAGATGCTTTATTGAAGGAATGTGCCCATACCACATTTCATAGGGAGTCTTATTTCTGATAGCATTAGATGGACATCTATTCTTTATATATACAGCACATAGAACTGCATCAACCCAAAACATCAATTTTACATTTTTGAAAAACATCATGGAGCGCACCATATTTAAGATTGTCCTATTCTTTTTTTCAGCGATACCATTCTGTTGGAGATTATAAGGCACAGTTGTTTGATGTTTGATCCCATGTTGGCGAAGATAGTTTTCAAATTCATTTGAAGTATATTCTTTTCCACTATTAGTGTGAATAGAGCCAATATGAGATTGTGCATCATTTTCAATCCATTTATGAAAGTTCTTGAATGTTTTAAAAACATCAAATTTGTTGTTCAATAAATAAACCCAACATATTCTGGTGTAGCCATCAATAAATGTCATCATATATTTGTTTCCATTTGTAGAAGGAATAGGCATTGGACCACATAAATCTAAATGAATGAGTTCAAGTTTTCTATGTGCTCTTGAATGTGAATCATGAAAAGACTGTTTGTTATGCTTTCCTAGAATACAAGCATCACATTGCTTAAGTTTCCTAGGAATTGTAGGCAAACCAGCAACACCATTTTTCTTCAACAAGCGAAGGCTGTCATAGTTCAAATGTCCAAATCTAGCATGCCATAATAAACTTGATGGAAGTGTACCTTCTTCATAATGAGATTTGTATGAGAAATGTTGTGCATGAGCAGAGGTACCTTGCAGCTTGAGAAGCCTTTCTTCTTCTATTCCCCTCGTGATAAGTGAGTGGTCAGATGCTTTTCTCACCTCAAGCTTGCCATCAAACATTTGAATGGAGTGACCTTGCTAGCGGATGTGGACCAAGGACAGCAAGTTTCTGTTCAGCTGTGGGAGATAAAGAACATGATGCAGAAGGAAGTCTGGAAGACTAGGCAATTTGAGCCTGATTGTGCCAAGCCCCGACGGCTTGATTTTTTATTGGTTTGCAAAGTATACTACTCCATCAACATTGTCAACAAATTCTTCAAAAAAATATTTTCTATGAGTCATGTGGCAAGTTGCTCCTGAATCAAGCAACCAATCATTTTTCCAAAAAGCAAGTGAAGCAGTAAATAAGTCTTCATTTACTCCAATATTACATTGTGCCACAACATAATGAGCGGATTCAGGTGCTTTACCTTTGTCTATGTCATTAGTTTTGCCTTTCTGTTAGTTTTTTTGCTGCTCAATTTTGTCCCAAGGTATCCTGCATGTAGAGGCATCATGTGATCCATTCTTTTTGTAGCATATGCAGTGCAAATCTGACTTTTCTCCTTAGGAGAGTCTGCCCCCCTGCCTTTAAAATATCTTCCTCTTCCTCTTTGACCACCTCTTCCTCTGGAAGAATCTTGGGCACGATTCTTTTCTTTATGAGCAAGGCACATAGCCTCTTTAGAAGATTCAAGGGTTGTCTTCTTTCCAAAAGCTTTCTTTCTTTCAACAATTTTTTTCACAAGAGAGTCAAAGGTAATATCTATGAGATTTCCATTTGCTTGCAATGACTAAAGATAATTAGAGTAAGTAGGATAAAATGCCTTGAGAAAAACGATAAGAGGAATATTCAATTCAACCTTAGTGGCTTTGATATCATGCATTATAGATTTTCCTTCGGATGCAAGAGCAAGAGGACCATTATTTTGTAATTCAAGAGTGAAGAGTTTAATTATGAGTTGAACAACTTCAAGTGCAGAATGTGAGTCATAGAGTTCTTTTAGCTTTTGTAAGGCTTCGAAAGCAGTTGAAAATGGCGAAATATGACGACTCACCTCTTCACTTACAGATGCTGCAATTAATGCATAGGCTTTGTTGTTCTTACTTTCCCAAATGACGAACTCTTTGTCTGAGGTAGGCTATTATGGGTCTTTGTCTTCGTCTCCAACACACACTCCTTTCCACAACTCATTGAAAATGAGGGTGTGTTTTATCATCCAGAACCACTCAGGATAGTTCTCCTTGCCAGTGAGAACTATTCCCACAATGAATATGATTGAATGCATTATGAAATCTGTGTACTGTAAAAAAATACTTCTGGCAATATTTTGTAAAAAATTGTACTTCTAGTGGCAAACTTTGTTTGACTTTGAAAAAAATATGAGGGATAATTAAAATAGCAGTGTATTAAAAACAACAGCCTTAAATCCACCCTATGAAGTTTCATCACCAAGGAAATACACAATATGTTGGTTCATTTAGAATGTACTGCGACTAGAAATCAAAGTTGCATAACTCACATAACAAACCAATGCATATTCAAAGTAGCAATCTAATACATAAGAGGCAATTAGCACACTTGCTTATGTTGGCCGGTCATACCTAGCTCTTATTCGAGGGGTTTATGTGTTGAAAACATTGAGGCAACAGAATAAAAAATAAATGAGTCACTGAGATATGGTATCGGAATAAAGGTTCCGCTGGTGGTATCATAAATTTAGGCATTGAGGGTGCACTCCAACTGGGAAGAGGATCTAATTTGGTTCAAGGATTGGGTGACGTTCCTGATGTATCCTGATCTTAGTTCCCACAATCCGCTGGTGGTATTGGCCAGAAGGATTCATGGTGAAAGGGCCTAAGCTTCTGTTTTCTAAATGGGCCTAAGCTTCTATTCTCTAAAATAAGTGTGCCATTTAGAAAACAGAAGCTTAGGCCCTTTCACCATGAATCCTTCTGGCCAATACCACCAGCGGATTGTGGGAACTAAGATCAGGATACATCAGGAACGTCACCCAATCCGTGAACCAAATTAGATCCTCTTCCCAGTTGGAGTGCACCCTCAATGCCTAAAGTTATGATACCACCAGCGGAACCTTTATTCCGATACCATATCTCAGTGACTCATTTATTTTTTATTCTGTTGCCTCAATGTTTTCAACACATAAACCCCTCGCATAAGAGCTAGGTATGACCGGCCAACATAAGCAAGTGTGCTTAGCTCATATTGAAAGAAAATAAAATATGGACGGGAAAAATGGAAATACAAACTAGAGGGTTAGTCACTGGTTCGAATCTCATAGCGAACGAACTCCGACGTTCATACCAAGTGGTGACGGAAAGGCAGGTCCAGCATTGTTCCCAAATCAAGATTTGTAAAGTCAGTGTCTGCTCCGGTTGAGAAGACCAATTAGATTTGATCTGCGTACTGCGTGGATGGGGGAGAGCGTATGGCAACATTCAAACAGATTTCATATGGCAGCGTATGACAATGTTCACACAGATTTCATATGGTAGCGTAGGACAACGTTCACACAGATTTCATATGGCAACGTTATGGGAAAGGGAGAGAGCATAACTCACAGAGAGTAGCGTATGGAGCGTGTTGCAAACAGGCAGCAATGGAACGTTGCTACCAGGTGAGAGATAGCAAAACGCTGCGTATGGGAACCCAACAGTTCATTTTTGAATGCCCGGAGAATAGCAAGACAATCTAGTCTTCAACGCTTTTTGAAATAATTGGAGAGGGCGGTTTTTAGTGATGTCAGTTTTGCAATATGGGCAAAAGATAGGCAGAATAGGAAAATATGCGGAAATGGGAGTTACAAGGGCAAGAATGCTAAAAATAGGGTTGGCTCTGATACCATTTCAGGGCAGGCAGTAATTCCTCCAAATCAATTCATCTTTATTCATTCAGGTTGGTCTTTATTATATACATGAGGGAGAGACTGTTCACTTCATCTCTTAGTGACTATTCATATTTCTTAGTATTTATTTACATCAATTACACTTATTCACCCAATCCTAATGATTAGGTGTCAACACTTATGAACAAAATTCATAGACAATAATATAACTCATTGCTTCAAGGCTTACAGGCTCTTCCCAGAGTCTTTACCGATCCTCGAGCCTCATTAGATGACGTAGAGATGTGCGCACATCATGATACAGGCACTCTTACTATTTCAATAAGATTCAACAAAATACATTCACTAGTACATGCCAATAATTATCCAATGATACCTTTACTGAATCATGTTTACCAGTCCCTTGAGAAGTGCTTAAGCTAAAGGAGGAAGAGCACTGATACAGCATCCTCGGTCCTTGCATAAACTATAACAACAATAGGAAGGATGTAGCCTCTTGTCACACTATTTAACAATCACTTCTCATAGTTTGTGATGTAAAATATCCAACATTATGGTTGGTTAGCGCAAAAATATTCCTAACAAAGATGCAAGAGCCACAACGGGCACAATAACTTGTTGAACTGATGAACCTTCCCATTGCTTATGTAGCTTTAGTATGCTAGAATAATCTGATAGAGATGTAGAACACACACATGGAATAGGCTAATTATTTCAGTGAAAAGGTGTATATCTTTGATATTTTCAACAAAAAATATCTTCAATAAATAATTCCACTAGAATTGATCGAAATTCGATAAAATTGTCTAACAGCTTCCAGATTTAAAGTCCTATGAGATCGAAACCCCTGATTTTAGCAAATAATTCCTGTATTTATCAAATTTCCATAATATAGACAACGAGGTTTGAACACCACAATTCCACACAGGCAATGACCATTATCGTCCCCAAAAATGAAAGCCAGCCGAAAGTAGAATCATACAATGTCTCAAACTGTCGACCATGGGAACATACAATGGGTGCAGAGAGTGGCAGCGACTGTGTGAAATTTTTTAGCATTGCTGGTCAGAGAGGCTAGGAATGGAGAAAGCGTCATACATAGTTCTTCTATACGCCATTATGGTTGCTTGTACTTCAAACTAGTTCTTATCACTGGCATTGCTCGAGTAGGGGATATTAAGACTGAACCTCTGCATGTTTATGCAAGCCAGTTTCCATTAAAGGCTTTAAGAGTGGTGATGGTATCGCTCTAGAGGAGCTTTAGGGATACACGATCTCACATAGCAGAGTCGTCGCAAGTCACTTATGCGAATGAATCAGATGAAACAACAACAACCTGGCACAGAAGAAAACTTACGGACCTCGGATAGTGGCATTGTATTGATATAAGTGGAAATTGGGATCGCACAACACAGAAAATCGAGGAGGAGGAAATTGTAACATTCAACTTCTTGGTACCGAAAATTCGGGTCAATAGGCACTGGTTTTCTAAAAAAAACAGTAAATATCAACTGAACAGTTGGGCGTAGATCTGAGCCAAAGTCGGGACATGGATAGAGTAGATTCCTTTCTACCTAGCATAGTTGACATAGTGGAACGTTATGTTAGGGCATAATATTTTAGAAAAAATCGCTGTAGACAGGGCCAAGGAATGACATAATTGAGGACGACAGGTAGGTATGACGACAGAACCGATATACAGAGAAAGGCCAACCAGTGGCTCAAATTTGAGCAGGGTAGGAGTACGCCTACTCTACTCTGATACCACGATATAAAATATGAGATATGAAATATAAGATGTTGAATGCTTTATTATTCACAAATATATCTATTTATAATACATTCTTGCGACTTTTGATCTTATCAAGTGGTCTTGGATTTCTGACCGTTCACATTTCACATTAACCTTTAGCAAATTAGGTGTCCAATAAAAATTGTAATTATTGATTTAACCACTTCAAAAAATTATATAAGAGAGGAAATAAACAAATAAGTGCTGGTTCTCTTGAGTGAGAAATGTATCATAGTGTTTTTGGAGAGCTAATGGTGAGGAGAGTAAATTTGTTGTAGCAGAGTGTGCATGGTGTTGTAGTAGTAAAAGAAAAAGAAGTACTCATGGTTAGACTATTTGTATATAGAGGAAAATTGACAGGGTTTCTAAAGATTTTGCTAATGTATTAGTGATTGTAGGGGCATAATTTTATTTTAGTTTATATATGTTTTTGATATGATTATGATAGATTGGTTGTTGCAGTGAAATTTTTTTGGAGGATATGATTTAGTGATTGAGGTTGTGCTAGTATTGTATTAAGAAGTTTTGCTCTTGTGCTTTGATGTGATTGTTGCTATGTTTTTCTAGTGGAGTAGTTTAGATTGGCTCCAATATGAAATATTCATGAAACGAGGGTCACATAGAAGAGTGGAGTTGGGGCTCCAGAAAATTCAGTACAAAGAACAAATTTCTTCTTAAGTCCAATAGGGGTTGGGCAAGGCTCGTTGGTTGTGGTGGCTTCCAACAGATCAGATGAGTGTTCGTAGAGTCGTGAGATGAAGATCATAGTTCCAAACTGATAATAACCATTTGTATGTTCTATGTAATTGAATTGCTTGACGAATAATAAAATTATTTGAGAAACGCAACAACAAAAAGGGTGGTTTTTGACTCGGAGTGGGCTTTCCACCAAAAATATCTATTTATTTGGTTGTTTGTATGGCTCTCACGTGTTTTTTTATTTGATATGACCTACTAATGGGCTAATGTATGTTGTGATTTAGTGATTGAAAAATATTTAAAAAGTTAATAAGCACTATCAGTACTAATTCACCCCCCTCTCAATAGCGAGCACATTTCCAACATAAGAAAGCTTAAGGGCTCAATAAGATTTAAACATTTGGAGAAGATAGGAGATACTAAGAGCTAGGAGCTTAAGATTTCCATTTCCATTCCTTTACATAATGTACTTGAACCCTGTTTTATGTCAATGAAAATATTACTGTTATCTTCCACCTGAGTTTGTTTTAGAGGGCTGAGTCCCCTTGGGATAGGGCCCAACGTAGAGGCTCTAGTCCCTCCTTGTGTATTTTATCCATGCATTGTATTTCACAGTAGCATATCTTTTCTTTCTTAAGTTTTCTTATAAAAGTTGTGGTGCGAGTCTATCTACCACCTCTCTTGTGGGAAGTGTTGTTGACAAAAATGTATTAACAAGCCAAAAACATATGGTTACTTTCCTTTGCAATTGTCAGATCTTAAATTAGTGCTCTTTCACATACTTTGTTTTCTGCATATCTAGGGATTAAATAAAAGCCTTCTTTGAACCTAGAAAACTTAATATTTCATGGATGTAGGTCATATGCATGCAGTAGATAGATTGTAAATAAATTCAACTCATCCTTTCTTATTTAGTTTCATAAAATTCAACTTGTCCTTTCTAGTTTAGTTCCATTTTGCTGCAATTTGGTTATTGGTTTGGCATTCTTTTCGAGTTGGAAAATGATTATTTGTTTAGTGTGCAGGTACTACTATTGTTATGCAGGGTTGGCATTATCATTCCACACTCCTCCTCTTATCATTAGCCTCCTCCTCACCTCACAATGCCCTCAACTCTTTTCCACCGAAAGTACATTTCTAGGTCATTGAAGGACACCATGTGCGTTTTTTTGTGCAAGATGGGCCTTTGAAAGGTACTAAGCTTGGAAAAAGCCTCATATAACCTTCATACATCATCATCTACATTTTCCTGCCTTTATATCACCTTTTCCACCCTCGAAATTCTCACGGATCTAATCCTGTAGCAAAAGAGGGCAATCTTGTAGCATCCTGTAGCAATCTTGTTGCAATCCTGTAGCATCCTGTAGTACCATGTAAACTTGGCTAACTTTTCTGCTAAATCTTGATTTTTGCTTCCTAGCCTTGAATAATGTCCCCGAGGATCTAAAATCACAATTGAGGGAGACCAAAGACCACATAGGACTTGCCTTTTCTTCACTGCAACACATTTTTGCAATTAGGGCTAGTAAACAAATTTATGAGTTTGGTGATACAATGATGATATTCTTGATTTCCTCATGAGATGTCAAATCAAATCTGTCACTAAAGCTAATCTCTCTGAACACAATGATTAAATGTTTATTTAATTCTAATTTACTTATACAAGGTAGACTAGGATTGTTTTTCTCATATTCATGCTTAGGTTAGGATTTCAATTGCAAGCATTGGTATTTCCATTGCATAGGTTAGGTTCCTTTTCAATGCAACTTTTATCTTTTGCAACTAGACTAGTGTTTACATTCCTACAAGTAGCATAGAATTTACATTTATGCAAGTAACCCAATCTTTACATTCCTGCAAATAAGGTTAGCATTTACATTCGAGCAAGTAGCATCTTCATTCCTTTTGCAAGTATAATAATATTTCCATTTCTGCAAATATGACTAGACTTTCCTTTCATGCATTTTCTTCCATTTCCAATATGGAATCAGTTTATAGAGTGGTCTTTGTATGCCTTGGTTTGATCCATTGCTTGAAAGTGACATGAGTAGATCTTAGCCTATTGTGCATATAGCATTGTGACCTATTAAGTTTGTATGAACCCCGGGTTGATAATTAAAGTTGGTAGCCTTGGGAGTTGCAACACTCTTGTTTCAATACCGAGGCTCATTAGCTAGGTTTTAAAGATATATAGAATAAACAACTAACTACATCAAATAATGACGATGATATAGATAGTACTATCTATCCTCTCTTTTAAAGACATAATAATGAGAAAATCAAGGAAGAAACATGAAATGGGGGGTTGAGGAAAGAAATATAAGGATTTAGGGGAGTTTAATACTCCAACAAAGAAGGACGATTCACTTATAAAGGAAAAAATATTGAAAGGTGCCTGTTTGTAAAAGAATTAGAGGAAAAGAAAGAATAAGTGCTTACATCTATTAGAAGGACCATGTGGTCATATGCAATTTTATTGGTATTTGACCTTCTAATAAGGTTACAATTTGGTGGGTAAATACTCAATGGAAGTCTAACATCAAGTTGATCTAAAGCAATGGTTCATGGGTTTGTTCATATTCATTTTTGCAAGCACTAAGGATGGAGAAATGATTTTAGAGGACAATATTTACTTCTTTAACTCATCAGAGTTGCACCTAATATATTGGATGAAATATTTAACCTAGAGAAGGAGAATTTCACAAAAACACTAGCCTAGATACAACTTTATTCTCCACTATAAGAGTTTTTGGAGGAAGAAATTTTAAAAAGGATTGGGATCACACTAGGCAGGTTGATAAAATGTTTAAATTTACACATCCTATACCCACATCTACATTTATATGGAAGTGTTTAAATGCTTGCCACGATCAACTTGTGTTAGTTCATTGGACACATAATTGCTACAAACCTTGGACTATGAGCATGTGCCATTCCATTGTCACAAATTCCATGAAACATATCTTCTAATATATTTACTTAATATAGTGGTGAATCCCGAAGAAGACATTAAGATGAAAGGTTTTGTCAAGATCCCAAGAGAAAGGAATTTGGATAAGGAAAATTGTAAACTTGTACCCAATAATAGTTCCAAACTTGGTAATATGTTTTAGTTCCTACCATAAAAAATGGAAGAAGAAATGACAAACCAAAAAAAAACTATATTGGAAGAACTAATTACATACACCAAAATAATAAAACCAATCCCTAAGGCTTCTCTTGAAATTCTAATTACTAACCCCAAAAAAAGGAAAACAAAGTCAAGTGATCCAAAAATTTGAGAAGGGGTAGAGAGACAGGAGGATTTAGGTATGTAGACAAAATAGGAGGGATTGTTGGACATATGGGGGGATGAGGAAGATCTTACAATGGATATATAAGTGGAGGAAATAGCTCTACTAGATTTAATATATAAATATGGGGAACAACATATGAAAAAAATTATAGAAGGACAACTCCAACAACTTTAGAAGAAGAACAAACCACACCCGCCCCCGCGCCCCCCCCCCCAAAAAAAAAAAATAAACAAGGAGAAGGTGCACAATTAGTAGGCTCGGGGCAAGAAATAGCACTATTGGACAAGTTGTTCATCTCTCAACATAAGGTTTGATATGAAGGTTATATCTCATAATATTAGGAGGTTGAATGGAAAGGGAATGGAAAGGGAAGTAAAGGAATATCAAGAACAAATAATAAAAGGAAGAAGTTATATCATAATTATTTAAGAAACTAAATGGAAATGATATACTATGAATATGGTCACTCAAATATTTTGGAAAGGTTGTGAAAAATTGGAAACCAATGTGGAGGGATTTTTACAAGGTTTGGAAATTCTATGGAATCCTTATCAAGTGATACAATGGGATATTATAGAAGCAAGTATAATCATGCCAATGAATAAGAGAAATAGGTTCTTTAGACAAAAGAACCATAATGAATATTTATGGTCCTATTATCCTCACATTGAATTTTATATTCCTAAATTCCTTATAAATTCAGGGAGCCATGATGGAGGAGAATCCATGGAACATATGATGGGATCTTCAATATGATTACCACACTTAATGAAAAATGGGGGCACATGTAAATTGGAGGACAACAATATTTTGAAAGAAAACATAGAACAACTCAAGATGGTTGACATGATGATAAGTAATGGTTGTTGTACATGGAACACCAAGAAATGAGGAACACATTAGATCACAATCAAATTGGATTGTTTCCTAGTATCATCATATTGATTTTTAGAAGAAGGCTATGATAAAATCATATATCTTATAAAGTATGTTCTATGATCATTGGTTGATTTGTCAAAAATATGATTACAAGAGTATATATAGGCCTAAATTTTTTCTCTTGAAAATTTTTGGTTAACCCAACCCTATTTTCGAAGTATAAAAACTTGGCAAAAATATGTAGGAGCAACAAGAGGCTAAAAATATACACATTCCACCAATTCCTTAAGTAAATGAAAGCACATCATGAAGTCTCAAATAAAGAGTAATTTGGCAACATTTTATATGCACAATGTGATCTAGAGAGGAGAATAGAAGGTCTACAACTAACAACAATAAAAAAGGGTAGAAAAAAGTAGGAGTAATTTTGATAGGATTAAATGAATATGAGAGAAAAATATGAAGAAGCGCTTGGGTGATGGAATAAAGGATTCAACAACTCAAGGAGGATGACACGAGTACTCATTTCTTCCATAATAGAATGCTTAATTGTAGACATCATAAAATGATTTCCCTAAAAATTATTAAGGGGAAAGGTTGGAGACTCATGAAGGTATAGAAAATGAAATTATAAATTATTATAGTCAACTCCCAAAGGAAATCCAAGAGGAAAAACAAGACGTAATTCAATCCATCATACGTTGTGTCCCCCCCTGGTTACATTAGAGTAAAAAGGAAGACTGAGAGAAATATCATTTAAGGAGGTAGAATAAACAATAATGGAGATGGTAGCTAGGAAGTCCCTAGGGACAAATGGATTACAATGGATAAATTAGAAACATGCTATTTAGTGGTTGATTGAGACTTTTGGGAAGGGGTGGAGGACTCTAGAATCACATGGGAAAATATTTGAGCTCTCAATTCAGCCTTCCTCACTCTCATCCCAAAGGAAGAATAAAATGATCCAAAGGGGGAATATATGGGGTAAATGTATATGTAATAAGGGTTGACCCAATAAAGGGCCCACACATGCAATGAATTAGAATATGTATAAATAGAATCAATATAGTCATTATATGAACATGTTATCTAGATATATCAACCATCATATATCCATATAACTCCAATGCATTGATATAGGCAAATCACATGTTCATATAATGAATATATTGAATTATATATATATACATATTCTAACTCATTGCATATGTGGGCCATTTATTATGTAGACCCCTCATACATATATATTTACCCCATATATGCTCCCCTTCGGCTCATATCAAAGAAAGACAAAATGCCATAGATAAATTTAAGACAATCTATATTTCTAACATGATCTATGAAATAAATACAAATTCATTACCATTTGATTAGGGGTTTTTCTGTCCCTCATTATTTCATAAGAGAAAAGGCTGCATCAAATATGATAAATATTACATGAGATCATAATGGCACATCAACTATTCATTCCCTCATGAACATCAATAAACCTGGTCTAGTGATTGAACTAGATATGTCAAAAGTATTTGACCAACTCAAATGGGAGTTTCTAGGGAAAATTCTAAGTGTCTTTGCTTTTATATAAGACTGGATCAACTAGGTAAGAAATTTTATTTTGTTTTCCTTCTTTACAATTTTAGTGAGTGACTCTCTCTCTCCCCTTAAGTATATCAGGAGGTATTTAACAACAAAGTTATCTATCCCCTTTTCTATTTATTCTAATGGTGGAGGGTCTGGGGAAGTCTTAGAGAACTCTTAAGGAAGGCCATCTTAGTGGTCTCAACCTTCACAATGCTACAACCCCTCTTTCTCACCTACAATTTGTGGATGACATGTTGATTCTAGGATTTCCCATGGCTAAGGAACCTACATTTCTCAAGGAAGTTTTGGACACATTTCTACTTGCATTTGCAACACTCATTGATCAAGGAAAATATCTCATATTATTTTTCAATACTTCCATGAATTTCCACATAATGGCATATTCATAGGTTTCTAGAAAGGACCCCTCCCCTCTAAACATTTTGGTTCCCCCTAAAGAAAAATTCCCTAAGAAATCTATCTTTTGAGGACTGACTTACCAAGATGGCGTATAAATTTAGTAGCTATTGTCAGCAAATGCTCAATGATCTTCCAAGTCATTGTACCTCCTTTGACATCAATGACATGACATTGGTTGTAATCAATGACAATATTGATCCCAACAATATACTCCTTTTTCATTGATGGAAATACCACTAGACATTTATACTCGTTGATGGCAATGGACTGAAATACCCTTGTCAAGTTATTGGCTCAGGTTGATGGTCATTAATGGCAATAGATTGAACTCCCCTTGTTAAGTTGTTGGTCTAGAATTTTCTTTCTCTGACATTAGTCAATGTATGATTTCTCTCCCCCTTTGACATCAGCGGAAAAGGGACCCACTAAAAATGGATGCTCATCTAGTGACTACTTACTACTTAGGAAATGTTGCACAACTACTCCTGTATCTGCCTGTAGACCTTCTCTTCCCATGAATGAGATCTCCTCCCATGGATAAACTCTCCTCCTTTAAATTCTTCCTTCCATTTGGCTAGAGTCATACTCCTCCTGTTAGAAGGCAAGAAGTCATCCCTACACTCAGTTGAATTTAGTGAGCCATTCCTTCTTGCGGGGAAAAAATTACTCTCATTTTTTATCTAATATATTCAAATCTTTGTCTTGGTAAAGGTTTAGTAAATATATTTGCAATTTGTTCTATTTTTTGGAATGTATTCCAACCCGATAGTTCAATCAACAACTTGTTCTAGAAGAAATGGTACTTGATAGGAATGTGCTTTGTTTTAGAGTGCATAATAGGATGTTTTGAGAGGTTGATAGCACTATTATTGTCACACATATTAGGAACAAGATGATCACCATTATCTTGTAGATCCTTGAGGTTTTTCTTCATCCATAGAACTTGAGTACAAAAATAGGTTATTGCAATATATTCTACTTTAATGATGGATAGAGAAATTGAAGTTTGTTTCTTGTTGAGCCAAGAAACCAAACATTTGACTAGAAGGAAAGATCCTCCACTGGTGTTCTTTTCTTTATCAATACTTCCAAACCAATCTTTGTATAAGCTTTGCATATTACTAAGATATATTCCTCTTAGATACCATAAACCATAATCCATGGTTCCCTGTAAATATCTAAATATATTTTAACTACATTCACATGAGACTCATTTCGGCATGATTGAAATTTTCCCACTAATCCTATTTCTTTCATGATATCTAGTCTTGACGTTGTGAAGTAAATTAGGCCACCGATCATAGACGTGTACATGGTTTGGTTTACTTCTAGAGACTCATCATCCTTAATAAGTTTTCAAACTGTAACCATGGGAGTGCTCACCGATGCACACTTTGCCATACTGAACTTCTTCAATATTTCCTTAAGTTACTTGGTTTGAGAGATGAAAATACCTTTTTCTTATTGATTAACCTGCAAGCGAAGAAAGAAAGATGATCCCCCTAGCATAGACATCTCAAATTCTTTGTGCATGTTGGTTGCAAAACTCTTGCTCATAGATCATAATCACTTCCAAATATTATGTCATCCACATAGAAAACAATAATAAACATGTTATATTTTTAGTCATGATGTAAATATTGTTGTTTATTGTATCTCTTTTGAAACCTTGGTGCTAAATATATTTATCTATTCTGGAATACCAGGCCCTAGGTGCATGTTTCAAACCATACAAAGATTTCTTTAGTCCGCACACATGATCCTTGTATTCTAATAGCTCAAATCCTTTTGATCACTCAACATAAACTTCTTCTTAGAGTTACCCATTCAAAAATGTTGATTTCACATTCATTACATAAACCTTGAACCCTTTAAAATATGCAAAAGAAAAAACACATTGATTGCTTCAAGTTTGGCTACTGGAGCAAATCTTTCTTTGAAGTCCATTCCTTCAACTTGGGCATATTATTTACATATGAGTATTTCCTTATTCCTTACTACCTGTCCATCCTCATTGAGTTTATTTTTATAGACCCATTTGGTTCCAATAACATTTTTTTCCTTTTGGCCTTGGAACATATTCCCAAGTCTCATTTTTCTCAATATGATCTAGTTCTTTATTCATAGCCTTGACCCAATGGTCATATTGACTAGGTTGAGCAAAATTTTGAGGCTCCATTAAGGATAGGTAGGCTAGGTTCTTTTAGTTTGTTTTACTGAAAAACGTTCTTCATGTTTGAACTCCTTATTCCTTATCTCCCAAATTGTCTGGATGATTCTTTTGAACATATATGGACAATTTTTTTTAGTGCACTGAATCATCTTATTCTCTTTGATACTCATCGTGCCTTTCATCCTTATTTCCATCTAAATGTGATTCTTAGTAGATAATTGGTTGTGGTTGGGCTTGAGGAAATGCTTCATCTACTTTTACATCAATGCATTCAACAAATTTTCAAGTCTTTTTATTATAATATATGTATCCTTTGCTTCTATAGGCATATCCTAGAAAAAATCCTATAATTAGCTATAGAATTGAAATTCCCTTTAATTTCTAACATAGAATTTTCTTCCGAAAACTCTGAAATGTTTGAGTGTGGTTAGTTTACCTTTCCATAGTTTGTAAGGAGGTCTGGTATTATTTGTCCTTATTTTAACTCTATTTAAGATATGGACTGTTGTGTTCACTACTTCTCCCCAAAATCATTTTGGTAGTTGAGCTTCAAAGAGCAGAGATCTTTCCATATCTTGAATTGTTCGGTTTTTTCTTTCAGACACACCATTTTGCAATGGATTTCTCGCAATAGTGAAATTTGTTCTAATTGTGTGATATTAATAGAAATCATTGAATTTATGTGAGGTGAACTTTCCATCTCTATTAGTTCTCAAACATTTGATCTTTAAATCTATTTAATTTTCAACTAGAGCCTTGAAAGATTTAAATTTTTCAAAAGCTTTTGATTTCTCTTTAAGAAAAATAACCCAAGTCATTCTTGTATAATCATCTATGAATAGGCATAAAGTACCTTTCGTGTTTTAGAGTTTGAGTTCTGTCTGGTCCATAAAGGTCAGTGTGAATGATTTACAACAACCTAGATGTTGAGTATTCTTTTATTTTAAAGAAGAATTTGGTTTTTTTCCAAACTATAATGCTTTAGAGATGGCATTGTGAGGCTTTTTAGGTATGTCCTTAATGGCTTGTTCTCTTGTGACTTCTACCAAATTGTAAAAACTAATATGTCGCAGTCTTTTGTGCCATAGCCAGCTTTCATCTATCTTTCTCACACAACATTTTTCCATTTCAATTCCATCAATAATGTATACATTGTTTGAGTTTATATTAGCTTTTGCCACTAGTTTTCTTACATCAAAATTTATGATTTCACATCTCTTGGAATTAAATGTGAGATCACACCCTTGATCACACATATGACTAACACTTAAGAGATTTTGTTTCAATTCTTCCACATATAAACATTTTGACCCTTATTTCGTCCATTATCAATTCTAACTATCCCTTTCCCAACAATTTTTACAGCTACATTGTTACCAAGAATTATCTTGCCTCCATCCTCTTAAGTTTAATGAACTTACTTTGATTTTTTGAACAACCATTATCAACATACCATTTATTTCCTTGTTTTTAAGCATACAACATGAAACCACAGTTTTCCTTCTTTTCTTCTTTCTTCCATACAATTGTATTTCTAGGAGGACATTCTTCCCTTCCCTTGGTTGTGAGATATGACTAGATTGCTCCTGCAGTCTTGTGCCTTGTGCCTAAAGTTTTTGCATATGTAGCATTCAACATAATTCAGCAAAAGAGAAAAATAATTCCATTTTTTAGTACCATTTTCATAAATACCTCTAGATTTTCTACTTAAATAATTATTCTTCATAAATTCTCATCTTTCATAATTTCTTATTTCATAGGCTCTATAGTCAATTGCCTTATGACCAAACTTATTGCATGAGTAACAATGTCCATAAAATAATTTTTTATACCTGGATGAATATTGCTTGTTGAAAGGGATAGCACTGTTGATTATGTTCTTCCTTCCTTCTTTGCCATAACATGACTAATTCATATCTGATGATTGATTTGCCTTTTTCTTTTTTTTTTCTATATGATTCAACTCTATTTTGATGAAAGCATATTCATGGCTTTGTTATTTTCTTAATATGTTGTTAAATGCACTAGCATAGCTGATGGATTTCATGTTTTCCTTTTTTGTTGTTGATGAACTTGACTCTTCTTCATTGTTCTTTGGAATCTCTTCGTATCCAAGGCATGTCTTTAATAATTGTGATCCTTGAAAGTTGAGGATGTGATTTAATGATTCAGAACCTTTAATGAGCTTCAAGTTTTGATTAAACTTTTCTAAGGTCTTTCCTAATTCTTTTTTTAAGAGAACAATTTCTTCTTCGAATTTTCCATAGTGTTCTTCCTTTTCTTTTAACTACTTTGATAGAATCTCCTTTATCCTTATTTTTTCCTCTGGTTCAATTTTCATAAGGATGACATAATTTTCATCACAATATTTATCATTATATCCTAGTAGTTGTTGTTATAGTTGATCCACCTTTTTCATTAGTGGTCTTAGTTCTTCCAATCCACTTATGAGCTATCCTTCAAGATCTACTTCTGCTTTAATTTCTTCTTTAGGATCACTCATAGCTATGAATAATATATCATCTCTTGCATCATCAACATCATTTATTTTTGCATAAGGACACTTAGAAGCATAATGTCTTATTCTTCCACGTCCAGAACATTTAAATGAAAGCTTACCTTTGAATTTTCTTCTTCCATCAACTTGAGGAGCCTTTCCTGAAGATCCCTTGAGATTAGACATGTTCCTTATGATCAACCTTCTAGTGATTAACTATTCCTAAAGGGAATATGCTTTGATAAAAATTGTTGGAATTGTGTTTACATTTGGGG
>APFE031604331.1:95788-139251 GCA_000404065.3 Pinus taeda | reverse complement strand
GGTGGGGTGAATTAGTGTAATGGCCAATTTAACCAATTTAAATTTTTTTCAAAATTTAACATAATTGAAAGCATAACAATGCATAAATAAAACAATTCATTGCATCAATACACATGAACACTAGATTACATCATTTGGAGGCACAAAGCCCCAAAATCAATTTACAGGGACCAACCTGCTTGAGGCACCAGCCTTTGAAATCTACAAACACCAACTTGTTGTAGGATCCAACCTAATTGAGGTACCAACCCATAAAATATGCAAACACCGACTTGTTGTAGGCTCCAACTCAATTAAGACATCCACGTCCTTCACCAAAACATAGTGGACCACTTTTCACAATATTTCAACTGGATCTGCAACACAATAATTCTCCTCACAAATATGTTAATATCAATACAATCTCAACCTATTCTACAATCATCAATAGTAGCATTTTCTTCATTTCTTGTACCAACATTAAAAAAAATTATGAGCCCCAAAACATTTCAAAAACAACAAAAGAGATATAGCCTCCTTCCTTCAAAAACTTGTATTTATGAATTTTTATGTCCCCTTTTCAAATTACAAAAAAATTATTTCCATTTTCCTCTTTTCAAAAATCAATTTGGGCCTCAAAATGACACACAAAACATTATAAAAATTAATAGTTCAACAAAATGCATCTATTCAATTAGTGGTCTTCATAATGTACTTTCTTGGTGTTGTTCAATAGAATGCACCCCACCCATTTGACAAAAGGTTCGACATAATGCACTTTAAAGTCCAAAAAAAAGAAAAAGAAAAATTTCAGTGAGCCCAATAGGACTTGAACTTGTGACCACTCACAATGCAATCAAACTTAATACCAACTTCCATGTTCCTTGTTTATACCGTCCATCCAAAGTTGTTTTACTGTGAATCAAACCATAGGCCGAAACCACAACTAAGGCCAAGTTCCAAAGCCAAGACTCGACCTTGCAACCAAGTTCCACACTACACGTCGTGTCTTAGACCAAAAACCATGTCAATGATAAGTCACGTCTTGATTTCACAACAAAGTGCCACACTATACATTTTGTCTCAAACCAAAAACCATGCCAAGAATAACCCAAGACTCAACCGCAAAACAGAGAGCCACATACACATTATGTCTCAGATGGAAAACCATGTCAACATATGCCAAGCCTCAACCTCATGATCTCTTTCTACCTAAAAATTTAATGCCTCTCTCTAACCACGAGGCCACACCATTTCTTTGTTTCATAACAATGACCAAATTCTCGTCTCCATGCCACCAAATCACACATGTATATATACATGTGCAAGTGATAATGAAGCCAATGTTGATTCAAATGGGGTTGGCATTGAAATTTACATATGACTAGTTTCAGTGCTTGGGCTGTGACTAAGGTAGCCCCTTAGGCTCACTGCTTTTACTCCATATGACCATGCCATGTGACCTAGTCCTTAGGGGTCCATAATAAATTGTATGTTGATGTTAACAGGATGTCATCATGCCACGTGGTGCTCTATGATTGGTGCCACATGTCACTCAGATTTGGCCCTATTGGAAATCCAAAATGTTGATTGGACATGCCATGTTGCACCTTGCCATACTATGACATCATCTTCCTTATTGCTATGTCATCATTCATGTGTATGTCCACATCATTAGCCATGTGTTGTGCATTAGTCTCATTTTGCCACTTGTCACTAATATTATGTTGCCACTTGTGACCAATTCGATGTCGCCACCTATGCATCCACATTGGAGGACCACATGATCACCCACCTATGTTGGAGGTTCTAGTTGGCACCTAGTTAAAGGGTCCACCTAACACTTGCTACATGTTGGTGTTTCATTGGCTAGAGGAGACCCAGGTGGTAGAGGTTGGAAGGCATGAGTTGGTATGACCTCCATTAACCAGCATGCAAGTTTGTGCACAATCCACCATTTGTTAGCCATAATTAATCCATAACCATCAAATCCACCTGAATTTGTGCAAAAGTTTACTAGTTAAATAATGCACATTTTTGGGCACAATTGGTCGCTGATTCCTCACAGGTGCATGGACATACCATGAAGATGAGTGGGCTTTAACAAATTTTGTTTTTTGATCCCCTTTCACTAATGTCACTTTCAAACTAGATTATCTCCTCATTCCAGAGGAGTTTGAACAAGTGTAGTATATCGTTCGAAAGCTCTCATAGAGGACTATCCAACCAAACCATTTGCATACTTATTTGACTGTCATAACTTAAATAAATTATTAATAATATTTAGGCCATCATACCTCCTTTGACATCACTAATGTATCAATAAATTTTTAATGATATTCAAATGAATTGTTCCTCCGTTGACATCAATGGCATGACATTTGTTGTCATCAATGACAACACTATGTCCAACCACTAGTCTCTTCGTAAACTTTCTAGTAGGAAAAAAATTATTGTTTGTTTGCATGGTATTTATTTTTTAAATGTCACTTGATAAATGCACATAGTCCTTAGTGATGATAGTCACACAAACTAAATTGTGCATGTGCAATCCATTCACATAAAATTGTGTGCACTAGATGTTGTTCTATATCTAGCGCGCATGTTCATAGGAGATAAATATGGATGCCCTTGCATGATTCTAAATCTAGCTTCAAAGTTTGCTTTCAAGAAATAAGAGTATTATCTTCTAATTAGAGACTTAGATAAACCATGCTAGTTTACATGATTGCATTTTAGTAATTTTCAAGCCTTTGAAACAAAATTATAAAAATATATTCCTAACTTGTTTTGGGTATTTAGTTGAGTGCATTTCTGAAATAGAGTTTCCAACTATTTTTTTCCTAGATTACGCGATTTAGAGGTATGAAATGAGTTGAGTTGGATCCAAAGTAGTTTCAACGTTTGTGTTAATTTTCTTGAAACAAAAAGTGTAGGATTGCAAGTGCAGTTCACATTCTTTTCTTCATTTTGTATTCTTATCTTGAAACATCATAAATTCTTTTTGTAATATAAGGGATTACAAAGTAAAGTTGTCACCAATAGAGTAGTTAATCATCATAATATACAACAATATACAAGCATACATATATAGAAGGTGAAGTAATTATAGAACCAACAAAAATAGTATTTTGTTATAAGATTAATCAATCAATGAAAAACCATTACATATCATATTCAAGAGTATTTATGCTTTTTAATAGATGAAGGTAGTTACAATTTCCTTAACTATCATGATCTATAGACCCAACTAGTTGGTTGAATGTCTTGAAAACTTATTCAACTACATGTTTTAGTGAACTTGCTCTAATACAATGCATTGGCCAACTATTTTGTCTAGTGGACTAGTCAACTAGGCTCCTCCAATATATTACCCAACCTTAAAATCTTCTTCATCTTGAAGAAGGTAGGATATTCAAAATTACAAAATTTTAGAAAAATATTTCATTGACATCAATCATGGCTTGTCTATCTTGATATTGTTGGTTTCTATTGACTTTATTGTGATATATAGTTGGTTCAATAAACTATTGTGATTGAAAAATGTAAATTCTAGTTTGGGAGGCAGTGGGCTCAACTGCCTTGGCATTTATGGTGGTGCTTTTTCCATTGTGTCATTAAATTTTTTATAAGGATGTGGATCAATTATTTTCAATAAACCTTCAAAATATCACCAATCTTCCAATGCCCATTCTGTTGATAAATTGATATGCTTTATTTCATCCATAAAACTTATTTTTTGGTTGTACAAGTGCATCTTGAGTATTTAAAAAATGGTTCATATTGTTCTTAAAAGTTTCGAATATGTTTGTGCACATCCCAAATATGTTCCATTTTCGTACTTGCACTATTTACACCATTTTTTCTTCTCAAAACCATTCAAAATTTGTGCCTACAACTCCTTGACTTGGTGTTCCTACTTAAGCTACAATCCTTGTGACCTAGATTATGAGATTGTCTACAATATTTATTTGAATGTCTAGATCAAAAGTTAATGTTTGAGTTACTATAGTTGACTATAGACATTAGAATAATAAGTGTTGGGACAGGGTCCCCTGGGGTCATTTTTCCCAATATTTTTGTTATTTTTGTGAAGTCTCTGCATTTTGAGGAGCGGAGCGCGAAGGTTGTTAGGAGTCAAAAGGGGCTTTAGGAAGGTCAAGCCCCTTAGTTTGTTAGAATTTAAGTAGTTTTGTGACCCGCCCATGGTTCACAGACCATGGTATTGTAAAAAGAATATGATATAAAAAGGAGTCATGGAGAGTCATAGGAGATATCGAATATCTATGTATGGGCAAGTGATCTAAGTCAGAAGAGTTTGTTTTTTGTACTTAGGCAAAGGGGAAGGATCCTACAGATGTGTGCGTGAGGAGAAAGAGTATGTAATAAAATATCTGAATATAGTAAAGAATATTTTAGAGCAATATCTGCGCTTCTGTTCATTTATGTTTACTTCTGAATTTACTGTGCATTCGCTCTATTTACTGCATTTATCTTAAGAAACACTTAATGGATGCGTTAAAGTGGTAGATCTAGTCAATTACATGATGTTATGAATGTTTAGAACACTTAGCGAAGAGTTAGATATGTTTTATATAAGTTACAGTAATTTCCATGTTTCAAGGGTTAGGGTTTGTGAAGGTCGGAATAAAGCCCTAGAAGTAACAGAAACACATCACATAGACCTCTGAATGCAAAAACTTGGTTCTTTCATCCCCCAATATTGCCCCGAGTGAGGCTACATCCTGCACTATGTGGATTGTTGCCTAAAGGGTCAGTAGTATAGGGTTTTGTTGGTTGGAGCAGCGAACTCTGAACCTGGGTCCAGACTCCTTGAAGCCAACAAATGAATCTGTTATTTGGGACAACCTCAATACATGTAGTTATGATTCTTTATCATACTACAATTTAACTTTTCCACATTTTAAAAACTCACAATTGAGTATGAATCATGTCTAGTCAATTTTTGTTTGTGGGTTCTCCTCCAAATTTCTCTATTGCCAACTTATTGAATCATTAGCATGGTTTGTAATGAGATGATTGGGACTTTTGGCTAGATGGCTAGGGGGCAGCCCCTTATGTTTGTTCTAAAATTGTTCTACAATTTTCCATGCCTTTTCTTCCTTTTTTTTTTCTCTACTTCAATTTTCTAGCTGACCCACTCCATCATTTCTTTCTTTATTTATTAACTAATTTTACAAACATCTTGGATTTTTAAATAAAATTCCTTTTCCATGTTCACTTTCCCTTCTTGCACTCCCTTCAATTTGAATGTAATTAAGGTCTTAGTCAATTTTTCCTTTTTTAGTTTCACTTACTCAAACTCCTTGTTATTTTATTTGTATTTTGTTGCATGTCACATAATTGACTATGTCGATTCAATTAGCTACTAGGTAGTCTGGGTTTTGCTTAAAATATCTGAATATTATTGTTTTTTTAAACCTATTAGTTGTTTATCTAACCCTTACTATGTTTATGTGTCCTTATCTATGGTTTCTTTCTCCCCCCTAGTCAACCTTCAAGTCAAAGTTTGTTGTTGCTAATCTTTTAGTTGATTCTGGTCACTTTTATGTTTCTCATGATGTTCTTGTTGTTGCTCTTGTTTTTAGGGATCCTCTTCTCCATCGTGTCTCTTGACATTTTCTCCCTTCCATGTCCATTTTTTTGCTTATTATTTCTTGCACTTTCTTGTATTTTGCGGGTTGGTTTTATTGGGCATGGGTATCTAGTTAGGTCAATGGGGTCTCTTGTTGGTTCCACTCCAAAGTTGCTTCTTATTGATGTTGTTATCTTGATTGAAGGTTTTATCTTACTTTTTGTGTTGTTGGATTTTCTCTTATTTGATATATTGGTTTCTTTCTCTATTTCATGTGCCTTTTAATGATTGTATCATTTCATTTCAACCTACAATTGGTTCTCAATAGTTAACTCATTTTTCTAGGCTTCTATTGCTATCATATTTTCTCTTTCCATAGATTTTATGTAGTCTTGAAGTGCACTAGATTCCAATACATATTATCACTTTATAAATGTTCTCTTGTTGGTTTCCTTTTTTCTTGATTCCATGAAGTCAATGCTTGTTCAACTACATGCACAAGTTTTTTTTCTTCAATTAAGGTTCCTAAAAATTGGCCTTATCTTTTCCTTGATTGAGGACTTCTAAGTGTGGGATATTCCAACTATTTTTTTTTTTGGTAGGATGATTAAGTGAATTTTATAGGATGTTCAAGCTAATATTGGAGGATGTTCTTTCTAAGATGTTCAAGTGGTTTTTAATTTTGTAGCTGGAATCCCATATGCTTTTAATCTTTGTAACTAAATGTACAATTGTGATATTACACAATTGATAACAGACATGAAAATGTAAATACGTAATTATTTCCCACCTTCATTTATTTTAAACGCTTTGAATTCATCTAGTGGATTTTCATCTCCATGACATGGTGCACAAAATATTATGTTAGAGGATGATATTGCATGTGGAATATAGCGTGTGCATCCAACTCAACAAATTATGATTGTGTAGGTGACTAACTATATTGGCACCTCCCAAATTGAAAATGAAGTTTAAAGAGTAATAAGTCATAGTGAGACATCATGAATGTGTATCTTCCTATACAAATAGTAATTGTTACAGTTGAGTTACCTATGCATACCAATACGCATGGTTGATGCACAATAAGGATACTTATGTAGGAGTACAGACATAGGACATTGCGACAAACATTCTCAGGACGAGGAAAGAATTGAAGTGGTGTGAGATGTTGGGAATCCTTTTAGGCCCATATAATGTCATCAGACATTAGATATTATATGTTAAATAAATAAATTAATGTAAATGTAAAAAAATATAAAGAATAAATATATCAATGTAAATGTATAATTACTCTTAAAGCAGGAATACAAACTTTGTCTTTTAACCTTCCCAACTATATCTCTTGTTTGTTGAGTATATGTGTGTTCTTGTATTCTCCTTGAAATGTAGTCCTATTCTTAAATGTGTGTTGAAACCCTTCTTTCAACAAGGTTGGTTTGCAATAATGATTGGTAGCGTAAGGAAACAATAGATAAATTGGCTCAAATGGAAACTAAAAACCATCATCCCTTGTTATGGGTGTGCCAAGTGTTTAACCATTGTGAGGAGAGATAAAGGAGAGAAAAAAACTTAAGGTGGTGGCATGTTTGAGTTCTAGGATTCTCACTTTCCATGGGGGACATTTTAAAAGGAGGACATGGGGGTGAGATTTCATTGACTTATGTGTGCGTGAGTCATGAGACCTTTTAATATAATCTCTCTGGGTGCAACCACATGTGTAACCACTACCTCAAGGTCCCCTTGTGGCTCCAGGATAGGACCTCATGGGAATTGAACCTTGCACAATGTTGAAAATATCCTCACTTTCCACCAATGGCTACAACTTGTTAGGATTTCCAAAGGAGGACACAAGGGAAAAATTTAATCCACTTTTGTGTGCACAGGTCATGAGACCATTTAATATAATATCTCTAGGTGTAATCACATGCTTTATTGCTACTTCAAAGTGCCCCAATGGCTCCAATATAGGTTGTCATAGGAATTGAACCTTACTAGGTGGTGAAAAATTCTTCACCTTCCACTGTTGGATCTTACCCCTTTGGGATTTTCCAAAAGGAGGACACAGGGGTGGGACTCGAACCACTTATATGTGCATGGGTCACAAGATCATTTACTATAATCTCTCTAGGTGTGCCACATATTTTAACACTACCTCAAGGTTCCTATAACTCTCCCTCCCACCCCCTTAGACTTCCCAGGCTGATGGGAGGTGTTACTTTTAACTGACCCAACTTCCATGGTCTCAGTATGGAAATGGGGTTACAAACTTTCTTATTCACCAATATTTTTAGAATTAAATTTAGAAAACACTATCACATCCAAATCGTTAATAACATTTTTATGATATAAATTTTACCTCAATCTGATTCTTAGATTGAAATTTATGCCCCTTCAAATATTACCCAATTAACTCTTGCCACACCAGCAAGTCACTGCCACATGGAATCCCACGTGACCATGCCAATAATTCGTAACAAGTATGTGGTTCCCACATGGTCTTAATTATACATTTGTGGTGCTTACCACATCAACCTAGCTCGTGGGTCCCATCAGCCCTAACTTCTTCATGTAAATCATCAACTTCCTTTATATCTGGTTCTAAGTGTTATGCAAGTGTACATATAATTTGCATTGTGGAAAATTCCTTGGATCCTCAAAATCCTAGATTACCACACCTCACAACTCCATCCAGATGTGGCACATCATCTAGGCTTTCCAATTATCTTTCCAAGCCTCTTTCTCCATATGTTTGGATACTTCCCTGAACTATCATATTCAGCTCACACACTCTACTCCACTTTGCAAGGCACACCTCGGATAATGTTGTGAAACTTACGAAATATGGACTTGGCCTACATCTAGGGCTACATGCGTTTACACCTTTCCCGCACCCCTAGATTTCTTAGACCCTAGAGACAACCTCCATTTGTGAAGCAATCCAACCACACAATAATAATCGCCAAATGCACCCTACTCCATATTTCATGTGAAATCCAACTTGTGAATAAATCTTAATTCTAAGCCTTGATGAACCTAAATGGATCCCACCCTAGATATAACCCTTTCACTTTATTTCCCCAAAAGTTAACCATGTCATTCTATATCCAAGACTTTCACGAAAACACATAAGTGAAAACCAGCTAGATACCTAGACTCTCGGATGCATCTACCAGCCTTCAAACACATTTGGCACTAATATAAAATTGAAACAGTATCTTAATTGACCTTGGATATAATCATACATCACTGTGATACATAGACTTAGAAACTCTAATGATTTCAGATACTTTTACTCAAACTATCCTTGAAGAAAATTGTTGTTTAGAACACTGACTCCTATAGGAATGAAACCTTCATTCCAATACTAACAATCAATATATATTTCATAACCATCATATAATAAATAAATCTATCCACATTCTTATTAATAGGCACTTAAAAAAGCCAATCCATGGCTAACATTACTCTACGACCCAGATACAACAACAACATATCCTATCCTAAAATAGGTACTTCACATTACTATGAAAACTATTGATAAATCATACGTTTTAGTATAAAGACAATCACTAGTCTCAATTAATATCCATGGCCATGAAAAAAAATTAAATATTCACATTATAACTATTAGTTGAGCATATCAGGCATTCATACAAACCATGCAAATATTTTATTATCTTGGGAACATATCAACAAACACAGGCTTTGAAAGTCCTTCAAAACCATGTGAACGCTCATATCAATATTTCATTATAACAACTAGGAATATCACATTCCTCCATTCTCAGAGCTAATACATTCATCTTCATAACACATAGCAACATCATTCACCATTCATAGTGCAATATGTGTACACCTTAATATACTTACTGATTAACTTAAATGACTAGAAACTGAGGAAGGGACTTTAACTCTCCACCAAACCATAGGCTAGCTACACTACAAACTTTCTTGTAGTTTTTCACTCTTGAGATGGATTTAGAGTTTGAGGAGTTAAGTTCTCAAGGGAATTCTCACCAATACAAGTGAACCAAATCACACAGGAATCGAGAGCACGCAATATCTCCATGTGCTAACCATAAGTCCAAAGGATACAATGTCTCCACCTACTAAACACATCAAGGATCTAGAGCACATAGGGTTCCACCTATAAAACCTTACAGGAATCAAGAACACATAGTGTCCCCACCAATTAACCACTCCAATGATATAGAGCCCATAGTGTTGCCATCTTATTCACACTATAGGAGTCCAGAGCCCATGACATCTACACCTATTGTCCCATAGTAATCCATAGTCCACACGTATGATCTCCACATATTAAACACCATAAGAGGTTCCAAAGCACACATTTTCTCCACCTATTAGGTAGGAATCCAAAGTCAATTTTCACTCCACCTTTTCAAGACAATAGTCTTCTCTTTACACCACAAGCCTCAGCGTGATTCCAAGCTTGTGCATACACTATGTCCATCCTCTCTGTATTTTTTTACACACCACCACTATTTGTATTCCTTCGCATACCATCGATTGTTGGGTCCTCCTCTCCCACATACTCCCTTGCCTTTTTTCTCATGTATGCCCCTTGTGTGGTGAATTCCACAACGCGTCCCCCAAGGATATGAATTGTATGGGATTTTTTTCCTTTACTGCACGTTTCCCATACATTTGTTCAATGCTTGCACTAACAAAAGCCATTTTATTTATCAAGGATATAGGTGATAAAATAATTATAGTGGCTTGGGTTTACAAGCAACTCCTTCTCATACCTATGAATTTTCATCCACTCCTCTATCACATTCAATGTTTACATTTCCACATAATTTACATGAATTACAATTCATAGTGACATTTACAATAAGGGTAGAAGAAAGGGATTTCACGGATCCCAACCCCTTATATGAACATTGTTTGTGTTTTTCTATACCTGAACACTGTTGATGATAGTAAACACTAATCCTAGTTGCAAACCATTGCTAAACTCTCCTTAACTATTCATTATAATTGGTTATTCATTGAGACCTAATAAGTTGGACCTCTCTATAAGAGATCTCTTTGGCAATAACAATACTATAAGCCCAAATTCATGGCAAAAATGGTCTATTGGATGATTAGTGATTTGCATACAAATATTCAAAAATGCCTATTAAACAGACCCTAGATACAAATCTAAAGTTATATATGTTAGTTGGGAATGACATTAATGATTAAATTTGGTTTAATGTTATAGCTCTATGGTGATATTTATATGATGTGCACCACTATAACTCACAATGATGTGGTATCTGCGCAAATGGACTTCAACACAAACTATATTTTAGAGATTTTGCATGAGTTATGACCTTGTTTATGGAATCATAGTGATTGTGGGTGGGATTATGAAGGCATCCATGTATTTGAATTATATGTATAAAGGTTGTTAAGCATGGTTGTGACACCAGGACATTTATATGCATATGCTTATATTTATGTTGTTTTCTTGAATGAATGTCTAGTTCGACAATGTCACCAAAAGTTGATAACCCCTGTACAACTTCATGTTGAAATGTGTAACTAGGTTTGGTATTCATAAATATGAAATTTACTTTTTATTCATGTATATTGTAAAAATAAAGAAAATTTATTATTGTTATTTTTGTAGCATGGGTTTCATGCTCAACCTCTTTTATTTATAGGTCAAGCACCCATTGAGTGATTATAGGATTTCTCTTAGGGTCAAGAAGTCAAAAGAGTCATTGTCATATGAATAATACCCCATTGGGCACATTGTAACTTGTAAAAATAATTATTTTTGTATTTAAAAGTGTCAAAATACCCTCTAATAACAACTCAGACTAGCAGCTAAGAAGTCGGCCTCATTAGGGTATGTCCTCCTCCTTTGGAGCTTATATATAGGAGGAAAATCAAACTCACATGAACACTCACTCATATTATCATCATGTAAGCAAAGGCGAAGAAAAATAATTCTAGTGAAGAAGTAAGAAGGATGAAGGTCGAAGTTTTGGGTTAATTCTTTCTCTCCTTTCACAAGTGCAAAGGAAGGAGGCTAGGTTTTTTTTTTGCAAGATCTAACTTAGAGAAATTGCAAAAAGCAGGTCGAAGGAAGGTCTATTGGGACATCTTCAAGCCCTAGAAGAAATAGAAACCCAAGCGAAGGTCAAAGGAAGCCTTGGAAGCACTAGATTTGATCACACGTGTGAAGGCAACAAAGGTTGTAGGGGCCGAAATTTTCAGACCTACAATAGAGGTCAAAATTTCGTAGCTAGGGGTCGAAGTTGTGCAACTGGAAGAGATTGGACTGAGTTTGACTTGAACAAAGGAATAACATCATCAAGACGGTGAGACTTGGTCTTGAAAGGGTATTTTTCTTGGCCTAAAGGTCTTGGAATTCATCATTTGAAGAATATATAAGAAAATAAGAGATTTGTGGGTTTTCCTCTCAAGTGGAGAGGTTTTGGCCTTGGCTTGCAGCCTATATCCTGTGTATTGTTGATCTTCTTGTTTTGGTAGTTGTTTTATGATAAGAATAAAATAATAATAAGAGAAGAAGATAATGAGCATGAAAAAGTAAAAATACATCACAAGAAATTATCAAGTTTAAGAGAAACCATCCTAATTGCATCCCTCTAGATTTCTCAACATGATATTAGAGCTAAGGTTGGATAAGGGCATGATGAAGACCTATAAATCCTTGAAGAAATCTTTGATGCAGTGTTTATGGTAGTAATTCATCTCAGGCAATGTATCAAGACATTATAGAATATCCTATTATCCATCAAGAATAGTGTGATCAGGACTTCTAGAAAGGATGATGGATTATTCTCAACACTTACAGGCACATTTGAAGATGAGAGCATTTGGGTAATCGACAATGGAGCATCAAGACATATGACAGGTGAGAACAAGCAACTAAAGACCTTATCAAGAGGAAAATATCCCTACTCTGTTGAACTTGGTGATAAGAAGAGATATCCTATAAGAGGAATTGGACCAACCTCATTAGAGCTGGAAAATGGAGGAAACATGCATCTCAATAACATTTTGTTTGTACCAGGTTTGCAAAAGAACTTACTTTCTATTTCATGTCTAGAAAATAATGGATATAGAGTCACTTTTATAGATGGAAAATTTGTGGTTTTGGATAAAATATCTGGCATCGTAATTGAAAATATCATTGGAATTCACAAAGGAAGACACTACAGATTGTTGACTCCTCTCTCTCAAGCTTTGGTTCACATTGTAGGTCCATGTGAACTTTGGCATAGAAGGTTCGGACCCTTTCACTACAAAATCTTACCAACTCTAAATTTAATGGTGAATCGCATCCTTGAACTCAAGGAGGATCATGAAGGAGTATGCAAGGGATGTGAATTAGGTAAAAATGTTAAGAGACCATTTAGAAGCAGTGCTTCAAGGTCAAAAGAAATCCTGGATCTCATTCATTTTAATGTCTATGGTCCTATCTCTACAAAGTCTCTTGGAGGTCATTTATATTATGTAATGTTCATTGATGACCGCTCAAGGAAAACTTGGATCTATTTAATGAAATACAAGGATGAAGTATTTGACAAATTTCAGGAATTCAAAGTTGAAGTAAAGAACTTTACAAAAAGGAGAATAAAGATACTAAGATCTGACAATGAAGGAGAGTACACATCAAAGGAACTCGTAGCTTTCTATAAGGAGGTTGGGATTAATAGGGATTTGATAGTCCCATATAATCATGAACAAAATGGAGTTGTTGAATTAAAGAATTAATCAATTGAGGAAAGTTTAAGAGCCATTTTACAATATCAAGGCTTGCCTAAATTTCTATGGGGTGAAGCAACAAAAATTGTTGTGTATGTTCAAAATCAAAGTCCTCATCGATCTATAGACAACGTGACTCCTAAGGAAGAATTCGTTGGGAAGAAACAAAGTGTAGACCATCTTTGAATATTTGGCTGTCCTGTCTACATTCACATTCCGAAAGATAAGAGAAATAAGTAAGATCCCACAAGCATGAAGGGTATATTTGTTGGCTACATTCACAACTCAAAGGCATATAGGATCTAGATAAAGGAAGGAAATTGAATAGAAGTGAGTCAAGATGTGATCTTTGATGAAATTATTCCATTCAAGAAATCAAAGGACCTCCCAATAGACTCTAATGATGAAGAAATTCCAATATTTGAAGAAGAATGCACTAGGGAGGAAGATAATTCTATATAAATTATGGTGTAGATTTTCCACTGCTCATGAAGTTTTAATCAAAAACACAAGACATAAACCTACTCTACTAGTCTGCAGAAGTTAATTCACAATTTAGAACAAAAATTTTAGAAATTCAATAATAAATAACACACGTGCACAATATTTTTCCTGAGGAAAGCAATATGCTAAAAACCTTGATGCATGCTTGCATTAATCTGATGAATAGAGATGTATCTCAACTGAACAAAACCTACAAGTGAATAACCTATCTCTCTACTCACTGAGAATTTTTTACCTAGAATTAGTCAACTTTTGCCTCTACTTGAACCTTTATTTCCTTGCATAATTCCTGAGAAATTAGGCCCCTATTATTTAGGAATTTCTCCAAATTGAATCGTGTAATTCCCAAGGTTGATCATCTGACTACATGCAACACCTATATGCTCAAGACTAGTTTACAACTGATATTACAATGCCTTGGAATCTCCACCACAACTCAGGAACTCGAATTATCTGCATGTACTATCTATTTTGGGCTAATTGATCAGTTAACTAGATGATGACTGAGTTTGACTGAATTCCCACTGCACAATTTACCTTCCACTAGTTCCTCCAATAGTTGGAACTAGTTTAACTGAAAACAACTTGATATAACTGACTTTGATTGCTAAAAATTAGAAATCATACATGCTTAATTGAACTCTAATTCCTCCAACTCAAATTTACTGAGTAAACTAGGTGATGAAAGCCATGTCATACAAGTTAACTGCATCCAAGTTGTTTGCTGATGTGGAAAATCGAATTTTATCAATTTAATCAAGGAAAAATCAAATTGAGAATTTCTTGCTACATTTTTCAACACTCCCTCTCATCAAGAAAGTGATTATAAACCACCCCTATCCTGCACCTGTGGAACTCGAACGTCCCTCTTGATAACGCCTTTGTCAAATGTTAGCATCTTGTTCCTCTATCAGAATGTATGGAAGCAACATTATCCACCTTTTCACACAGTCTCGTAAATGGTGATATCATATATCTATATGCTTGGATCGATCATGAAAAATTGGATTCTCAGAGGGCTTGATGTAACTCTGATTATAATAGTAGATCACATTTGGATCCATCATCTAGATCACCTGACATGTTGCTTGACTTGCAGCCATGTATTCTACTTCTATAGAGCTAAGCGCCATAGATATTTTCTTCCTATTGCACCATGAAACATCTGCAAACCCAAAACTAAAAATTCCACCTGATGTACTCTTTCATTCTAATGGACTCCCCACCCAATCTACATTTGTGAAGCCACACAGCTTCACTCCCTCTATCTGTATGTACCATAGTAAAAACTGGGTGGTTCCTCTGAGGTACCATATAACATGCTTATTTTCCTTCCAAAATAATTTGGTTGGCCTAACCATAGCTTGGCTCAGCTAGTTGACTGCATATCACATATCTAGTTGTGTGTTCACAAGGTACATCAGTGAACCCACTAGTTGTCGATAAATGGTAGCATCCACTTATTCACCTAAAGTGGCATCCTCCTTCCTCCAGTTGGCCACTAGATGTGTCTCCATGGGTTTGAAACTCTCCATGTGGAATATCTAAAGTATCTCGTTGGCATACTTTCCTTGAGAGACAAACAATTCCCCATCACCTTTCCATACTTCCAAACGAAGGAAGTAGTGCATGAGACCCATGTCTTTCATTTCAAACTCCCTTACAAGGTCCTCCTTGAAATATTTGATCAACTTCTCATCACCAATTAAAATAAAATCATCAAAATATAAGAAAATAATAAGTAATTTACCTTCTAAATAATAAGTAATTTACCTTCTACCAATATATGATACAGGTTTGCATCCGCTTCACTTTCAGTGAAGCCAAAATTGGTGAGATAGCTATCGATCCCAGTGTACCAAGCACAAGATGCTTGTTTGAGACTATACAATGCTTACTTGAGTCTGCACACATGAGACTCTCGATCAAATATCTCAAAACCTTATGGTTTCTCAATGTACACCTCCTCCTAAATAACCCCATTGCGAAATGTTGTATTTACATCCATTTGGTGGATCTTCCACCCCATCTACACAGCTAGTGCAAGAATTGATCTAATTGATGAGTACCTTGCTACAGGAGAAAATGTCTCCTCATAATCAATTCCCTCAACTTGAGAGTACCCCTTGGCCACAATTTTGGCCTTATACTTCTCTATGCTTCCATTTGTTGTCTGCTTCACCTTGAAGATCCATCTCGAACCCACAACTAATTTATATGTTGGTCTTGGGACCACTTTCGAAACACTATTCTTTACAATGGATTCGTATTACTCCACCATTGCATCAACCCATATGGGTTTCTCTACTGCTTCCTTGAAAGAGGATGGCCTAGTCTCTACAAGCTCAATTATTAGAGCCATGTAGCTAGTGTACCGATCAAGTGACCTTCTCTGCATACACAAATTTGAAGGTGTACCCACATTCTCCCTCACATCTTCCACAAGTCTCTCAAATTCCGTGATTCTTTTTCTGCCTTCTCTAGATGGTTCCGCTTGAGTGGTTGTCTCCACTCTTTTCTCCTCAATTTGTGGTTGCTCCACAACTTCTTGAGGTTCCTCCTTTGGAGCTAAAATCCCACCTTCTGGTGGGATCTAAAGCTCCCTCTCAAGAGATCAGTACATCGCTTTATCCTCATCAAACTTTACATCCCTTTGTACAACTATCCTTCGAAGGGATGGAAAGTACACACAGTAGTTCTGGGGAGTTAATGTGTAACCCACAAATACCCCCAATTCCACTGTTGACTCAAGCTTATTCCTTGATTCTTTGGAGACATGGCAGTAAACTTAGGCTCCAAAAATCCTGAAGTGTGACACATCTAGCTTCATCCCCAAGAAATCATCCTCTAGTGTAATCATGCCAAGAATCTAATGAGGACTTTGGTGTTGCAAATAGACTGTTGTGTTTCATTCTTTAGACCACAAATGGCAAAGCTTGGTCATGCAACATCGCCCTCACTACTCCCACAATGCTACGGTTCTTTCTCTCAACCACCCCATTCTATTGTGGGTTGTGGGTTTTTGTCAACTCTCATTGAGTACCTTATTTAACGCATAAATTTTTAAATTCATTCGAAACATACTCACCTCCATTATCACTCCTGAGAGCCTTCAACTTCTTGTGGGTTTCTTTCTCAACCAGTGCCTTGAATTCTACGAACTTGGAGAATGTCTCATCTTTCTTCCACATGAAGAAGATCCAACACTTCCTTGAGAAGTCATCAATAGAAATGATAAAATATTTGTGCCGGTAGTGAAGGTTGTCAAGAAAGGTCCACAGATATTAGTGTGGGTCCTTTTAAGGATTGCATGTGCTTTGTTGTCCCAAACATGGAATTTGGATTTTGTGTACTTCCCCAAAGTACATCCTTTACATACGTCCTACTACTCAAGTGCTCATTTGGGGATTCCAATGGTTATTTGTTGCATAATATTTGAGGTGCCATGATGCAAATGGACAAGACTTCTATGCCAAAGTTCACCAACATCGCATCCCTGCACTTTCTCTGCCTTAGTGCTTAATGCAACACAATTTTCCATATATAGCTTATATAGGTTCTTCACACGAACCTCGATCTGCTTCACCTGTCTCCTGGTTATGTGTATCAGGAATTCCTTTCATTTTATAAATATCACATCATAACCACAATCTTCCAAAAATGCAACAAATATAATATTTTTCTTTAGGCCCAGAATGAACATGACATTCTTGAGCTTGAGAGGCGAGCCTGAATCCAACTCAAAGGTGATTGTACCAATCCTGGCCATGTTTTACCTTCCATCATCCCCAACTCAATGTGAATCTGGAGATCTTTCTCCTCTAGTTCACTAAAAAATTCTCTACACCCTATCATGTGGGACGATGCACATGAGTCCAAGTATCACATGCTCCCAATCACTGTGTTGGTCATGCATGTGATAAGGGTAAAGTCAAAATCAAATTGTGAAGCCAACGCTTCACATGCTTCTCCTCTTAAGGTCTTCTTTCTTGCCTTTTTGTGTGGACACTTTGTGGCATAGTGCCCCAATTCATGACAATGTAAGCATTTAATTTTGAACAAACTCTTTCTTCTTGCCCCCTTGGTTGGATTTTGGTTTGAATTGAGATTTCTTCCATTTTCCCTTCTTTCCTTTTCCAACCCAGGCAAATTTTTCTTCATCCTCTCCCTTGGTTAAAGTCCCATCTCTCGTATTCTACCTTATTTCATCTTGTGCCAAATTTGACCATAAGTGTTCCCAATTTGGTATTTTCTCCCTCTCGTTCATTAAATCTTGGTAGTTGTGCCATCTCTTGGGAAGGCCTAAAGGGCTAAGCTTACCAAGATATCTTTTGGAACATTAACACTAGCCCCGCAAAATTCATCACAACATTGTATGAACCTACTAAGGTACAATAAAATAGTGTCACACTTTTGCATCTTGGTACTTCGAAGTTTATCCTTGAGTGCCAACTTCCTTTGGTCACTACTATTCTCGAACATATATGTCAGTGCTTTCCACATTGCGAATGGATTTTCTTTCCCATTGAGGTTCTAAAAAATTTGATCCCCTACTCCATCCAAGATTATTCCCCTCACCTTGGCTACATCTTTCTTCCACTGAGCAAGGTTCTAGGCATCGAATTCCATTGGTTTTAATCAAACACCACCTCCATGTGATCCTTCCATGTGATAAAATTATAGCTACCTTCTAAGGCATACTCTAGCCTTAGTCCATTGAAGGCCATGTTCTCAGCTCTGAAGAGATCCTGCTATACTAAACTGTAAATTTGATCCTCTTAAGAAACAAATTCGGAATTTTTTTTCTATTATATGTCTTGCTTTGATACCATGGAGAAATTACAGTGTAGATTTGTAATTTCTCATGAAGTTTTAATAAAAATCACAAGATATAAACCTACCCTGTTTCTCTACGGAAGTCAATTCACAATTTAAAACAAAAATTTCAGACATGCAATAAGAAATAACACTGCATGATATTTTTCCTGGGTAAATTAATCTGCTAAAAGCCCCAATTCCTTCTTGCATTAATCTGGTGAATAGAGATGCATTACAATTGCTTTTCTCAACTGAGCATAACCTCTAAGTGAATAACCTATCTCTATGCTCATTGAGAAGCTCTAACCCAGAATTAGTCAATTTTTTCCTCTGCTTGAACCCTTATTTCCTTATGCAATTCCTAAGAAATTAGGCCCCTATTATTTAGGAATTTATCCAAAATGGATTGTGGAATTTCCAAGGTTGATCATCTGACTCATGCAACATTTTTACACTCAATACTAGTTTACAATTGATGTTACACTACCTTGGAATATCCACCACAGTTGGGGAAATCAAATTCTCTCTGTGCACTAGCTATTTTGGGTTGATTGATCAGTTAACTAGATGATCACTAAGTTTGAATGAAGTCAAATGCATAACTGACCTTCCACTAGTTCCTCCAATAGTTGGAATTAGTTTAATGGAAAACAATTTGAGATAACTGACTTTGATTGATACAAATTAGAAATCAAACATGTTTAACTGAACTCTAACTCCTCCAACTCGAATTTACTGAGTAAAATAGGTGACAAAAGCCATGTCAAACAAGTTAACTGCATCCAAGTTGTCTGTTGATGTGGAAATTCAAATTTTCTCAATTTAATAAAGGAAAAATCAAATTGTGAATTTCTTATTGCATTTTTCAATAAATTCAAATCATGAGAAGAAGAAGGTCCCAATGAACTTGTACAATAAGTGATCATCCCTAAAAGTATAATGAGACCTAACTAGTTGAAGTCTATTCTTCTAGATGTAGAAGGACATGGAACAACCAAAGGAATGTTAAGGGAAAGTAAGAAGCCCAAAATATATTCAGGGTATGCAGCCTATACGACGAAGTTGATAGAAGCATAACAATCCACCTTTGAAGAGGCTGTAAAACATCAAGAATGGAAAGATGCCATGAATGAATAATATCAATTAATAATTAAGAATGGAGTTTGGGAGAATGTACCTAGGCTTGCAGAAAAATCTGTGGTAACTTCCAAATGAGTCTACAATATTAAACATGAAACATATGGAAGTATTGATAAATATAAGGAAATATTGGTTGCTAGGGGCTTCAGCCAATAGGAAGGAATCCATTATGAAGACACATTTGCACCTACAATAAGGTATACAACTATACGTTCATTGGTATCTTTGGTAGCATTGATGGGATGGAACATCCATAAAATGGATGTCAAGAAAACATTCTTGATTGGTATTATCGATAAAGAAGTCTATATAGAATAATTATTGGGATTTGAAGTAAACAATATAGAGACTTATGTCTGAAGGTTGAAAAGGCACTCTATGGCCTTAAGCAAGCACTAAGGGTGTGGTATGCAAGGATGTATACATACCTACAAAGATTGGGCTTCTTGAAGAGTTACCTTGACCTGAATCTCTATATCAAGGTTGTGAAGGATGAGCCCGTAATAATTATTCTATATGTGGATTATCTTCTCATGACAGGTGTAGAAGGTTGTATTCAAGAGTGTAAGAAGCAACTGGAAACAGAATTCGATATGAAGGATCTAGGGCTAATGCACTATTATTTGGGGTTGGAAGTTTGGAAAGGACTTGATGAGATTTATATAGGTCAAGGAAAGTATGTGATCAAGATGCTGAAAGGGTTTGACATGATGGATTGCAAACCTATGAAAACCCCTATGATCACAAACTTGAAGACGCTAATAAGTTCTAAATCAAACCTTGTGGATTTGATAAGGTATACAAAATTAATTGGCTCACTGGTGTATTTGGTAAATACTCAACCAAACATTTTTTTTTGCAGTGAATATCTCAGTTAGTTCCAAGTAGATCCCAAGCTTGATCATTGCATAACATCCAAGCATATACTGAGATATATGCAAGGAACAATCCACTACTACCTGAAGTATGATAAGAGGAATGATGTCCACTTGATTGGATATGCAGATTTTGACTAGGGAGGAAATGAGATGGATGGTAGAAGCACTACTAGAGGATCTTTTAGTTTGAGATCCTGCATGATATCCTTAATAAGTAGAAAGAAATAATCTTTTTCTTTGAGTAGTGTTGAGGTTGAATATATTGCAGCCTGTGAAGCAATAAGAGAAGTTTTATGGTTGAGGAAGTTGGTGTCTGACCTGTTTGAAGTACCGATGGAACCTACAGTGATACATTGTAACAAAACCAACTATATAAGGTTGTTTGAAGAAAGTTTCATGGAAAGACAAAACACATAAATAGAAAGTATCACTACATATTAAAGTTGGTGCAAAGGGAGTGTTGTAGCTACAATATATCTCCACCGATGAACATGTCGCTGACATATTGACAAAATCTCTTCCTAATAAGAAGCTTGTGTATTTGAGAGACAAGTTTGGCTTGGTTGAAATGTCCTCCCTAGTTGAGAGGGAGAGATAGACACATCATTCTTGTCTTCACTTTGTGATGAAAGAATGGAGGCTTAGGAAAACATCTTGTTTCCTATACTCTTTGAGGATGGGGTAGGGCATCCAAGACAAGAGTAGTCGAAGAGGAAATTCCTTGAGGATGTGTTATTCCAAAATAGGAATTGACCTAAAAGGACATACTCTTAGAAAAAATTGGGTGGGGTATGTGCCTTGAGAGACAATGATGATGGTGTCTATCAGTCATTGGTCTCACCATCATTGTGCTATGATATTGTGGAGAGATATAGTCGTTATTCAAGGCCTTGCTGTGTGACAATGTTGGTTGGTATGATGCAAAGAGATAAGATGAAACGATAGCTTATGATATGGCTTACCAATCCAAATATTCTTATGAGATCTCTTCAGTTTGAGAATTTCCATGTACCATTACGAATACTTACCTAGTTAAGAGGGAGTGTTGAAATGTGTAACTAGGTTCTATCTTCATAAATATGAAATGCACTTTTGATTCTTGTATATTGTAAAAAGAAAGAAAATTTATTATCGTTATTTTAGTAGCATGGGTTTCATGCTCAAGCTCTTTTATTTAGAGGTCAAGCACCCATTAGGTTCTTTTAGGGTTTTTCCTAGGGTCAAAAAGCCAATAGAGTCATTGTCATATGAAGAAGAATCCATCAGGCACATTGTAACTTGTAAAATAAATTATTTTTGTATTTAAAAGTGTCAAAATACCCTCCAAGGCAAAGTTGGCCTGACAGATAAGAAGTCAGCCTCATTAGAGCATGTCATCCTCCTTTGAAGCCTATATATAGGAGGGAACTTTTCCCCCTATGAATAACCACTTATATTCTTATAATCTAAGAAAAGGGGAAGCAGAAGAAGACTAACGAAGAAGGAAGAAGGATGAAGGTTGAAGTTCTGGGTTATTTCTCTCTCTCTTTTCACACGTGCGTAGCAAGGAGGTTAGGGTTTTTGTTGTTGCAAGATTGAACTTGGATAAACTGCAGAAAGAAGGTCGAAGGAAGGTCTATTGGGTCATCTTCAAGTCGTAGAAGAAGGAGAAACCTAAGAAAAGGTCAAAGGAAGCCTTGGAATCCCTATATTTTCACACACGTGTGGAGGCAGCAACTGTTGCAGGGGCTGAAAAATTCATACATGTAGTATAGGTCGAAATGTTTTTAGTTGGCGGTTGAAGTTGTGCAACTAGAAGATATTTGATTGGGTTTGACTTGTATAAAGGAAGAACATCATCAAGAAGGTCGAAATTGGTCTAGGAAGGCTATTGGTCTTGGTCTAGAGGTCTTGGAATTTGTCATTTGAAGAATCTATAAGAAGAGAAGATATTTATGGGTTTTCCTCTCAAGTGGAGAGGTTTTGGCCCTGGACTACAGCCTATATCCTGTGTTCTTGTGTATTGTCGATATTCTTGTGTTGTTAGATGTTTGATAATAAGAATAACATAATAATAAGAGAAGAATATAATAAGAAAGAAAAATTAAAAATACATCAAAAGCAGTTATCAAGTGTAAGATAAATCATCCTAATTGTAGCCCTTTAGATTTATCAACGCTTGACCATATATGTTGTGTATAATTTTGGTATTCAATTCTTCCTTAAGGCATATGTTAAAATCCATCATTATGAATGTTTTGCATGCAGAGATACAATTTAATTTACTTGGTTTGTTATACTCAAGTTTTCATTTCATGTTTTCCAGAAAATGGTCTACTGCATGATATGACTGTGGGGCCTATGGACCAAATATCGAATAGATTTGGAAAAATTCTAATTATGTGACTACATTAATGATAATTTTTATGTTTGATTTGGAAGGGATGCATGGCAGTAGAGTTGGCTCACCTCCACAAGTTTTATTGGCCAACCTTCTTGTGTAACCACCACGAATTTCTCGACTATTGAAAAGGTCGTGACTAAAGGTGCCTCCACATCGACATTCCACTACCCTATTCCACAGTTGGCACATTTTTTATATTTGGCTTTGTTAATGAAATTGTTCGCCTATCTCTCCTACATTTACTTTGCCACCTCGAAGTTGTGCATTCAATCCTTGGTCATTCATAAAAATATTTGATGCTACCATTCACACCATTTTGTTTTTACCCTATTTTTTTCTGCAATTCAATCCCATTGTTACTGAGGGTTTGATTGGGTCTTGAGTTGGATTACACTATCTGGAGGATGTTGCATACAAGTTTGATTTCCCACTACAACTATCTTACACACTTGGTATGTCAAAAAGGATACATTATGTTTCTCTTTGGACTGCTTTGTGTTTATTTTCTTGTATTTTCTTCCTCCTTTGTTTTGCATGCAAATGTATTAAGATAGTTGGTCCTGTGGTTGATAGTAGTTTGTTATTTTTTAAGTATTTGAAAGTTTTCCTGCTCAATTTTGTTACAGTCATTCCTGCCCAACCTCAATAAAATTACTCATGTACATTTAGACTTAATGTCCTTGAGGTATTGAAACCTCAGGCTTGTATTATCTGGCATGCAAAGACATATTCAACTATGACAATCTTAGTCGTTAATTTAATCATTCAATGGTTAATTAGTACACTAAAAAAACATTATCAGGGATAGATTTTATTTTCCAAGCGAATTTATGAAATGACTTGATTATGTTTACATATAAAACCCTCATGAAATTATTAACCCAACCTCAAAATGTCATATAGTTTCCTTCAAGAAAACACTTCAATGTTTCTTTGTTTTCAGTCTAGATGAACTTATTTTCGATCATGTCGTATATGGGAGCTCCTAAGGCCCTAGATATTTGAGAAAAAAATCTATATGAAGGTCATGCACAAGATATTGTCAATTTTTTCTCAAATTCGCATCATAAAATTATTCATTGAACTGTTATTTTATTGTTTCTCTCATTCTGTTCTTTCAAATACGTAGGGAACTTGTGTCCTCATTAATTTTTCTGTAAAATATTTTATTTTTACTCAGACATACATAACCGTGCATATATTTTATCTCAATAAACTTATTTTAACAATCATTGATTATTTGACTAGTCTCCAAGCATTATGTTATTCATGTAAATTCCTCATCTTTTTGTCATCCACATCTATGGTCTGTCATCATTCCATATACATTTTGTTTCAGAATAAATACAGTCAATATGCAAACTCTACTCTGCCATTGGGATTGAATATGTGGATGCATACGCTATTCTTGTCCCTTATTTTCAATTTCCTTGAATTATGTTAAAATATTGGGCTTGTTCCTAAGTTAATGGATGTTTCCCCTATCAATCCATGTTTGTGTGTAATAAGCTCTCTGTTTAAAATTTTATATATGTGTAGAATTAGTTTCTTTAATTGTAACAGTGGAAGAGACAAGGGTAGAGGAAATTCAAATAGGAACCAACACCTAGGTGTCAAAGCGGAAATGGGACCTAGAATTTTTGTTCATTTTAATGAAAATTCATAATTATTAAGGGATTTGGTACATTCTGAAATGACTAATCTAGTAGGAATGCCCTATTTATTTCTACATAACCTCTATGCTCCATATGAGATTGGATAGATTTCCACCTCATAATCCTCCTTCTCAATCTCATGCATCCCACTTACAGTCTGTTGCCTCTTGCATTGTTCACACACCTCTTGCAACACCTCAACCATCCACTCCTCTCTCATATCATGCCTCCTCTACAAGGAAAGCTTCTCAATAGCAACATGCCATGTCAAACCTTTTTTCTTAGCCATCCAAATTCCCTATTGTTCCTATGGCTAGTGAGCAGGGACAAAATGCACAAGTTGAGTCCTTCGGCTCATCTCATAGATCAACACATCCAATGTCTTTACATCTGCAACAAGGAGAACATCAGGTATAATTGGCCCCCTCTCATAGGAATGCAGAGAAATTTTGATTGATTTTGATGGCCCGGGTTATTTTTGTGGTTGTTGCTTAGTTATTTTTGTAGACAGTATTGTTTACTGCCTAATTAGCACAATTATTCTAGGATACTTTTTGGATGCTATGTTACGTTTTGATGATGTTTGAAGACTGGAGGAATAAGGTTTTATATCTTTTGATACATACATACATACATAAATATATGTGTGTGTGGGTGTGTGGTGGCGCCACCTTGAATCACATGATGATATAAGGAGAGAGAACATGATAAGGAGAAACAAGTTTCTTTTTGGGTATAGAATGGGACATTTTATGAGATACATTTATTTTGGTGACTATGGTTATGTCATGGTTGTGTTGTGTTTGTTAATGGTCAATATTTATGAGGAGGATCATTTGATTAGTTTAAATCTAATGCATGGAAATAGAAAGACCTAATCGAATGATAAAGAGAGTCACACCTATTAGTGTCTAAATTTTGATTTAATTTTTTCCTTTATAAGTTCCCTCTTTCACCCTAATCACACTGATTAGGTAAATAATTAATCAGATCTGCAAAGAAACTAAAAGATGTCAAAAGTACTTGTGACTTCTTTAAAAAGAAGGGAGATCTATGAAGGAAGGGAAGGAAAAAAATATGGAGGGAGGTACGTTACAGTAAAACTAGGTTGTTCCTTTCCGCCTATTTTTATTTTCTGAAAATTAGAGAGTTGATCTTAATGGTGACAATAGTTCTAACTCCAAAGGAGAGATCAATTTCAGTGACCTTTTAATAATTCAAGGAATGTTGAAGGTTATTTGTCTTTTTTCTTTTCTTTTAATTACTGTTTTGAAGGTCTGATTTCTATTTATTAATTCTAATAATGAACTATTTGTAGAGATCAACCTACCCACTCATGCTAATTTCCTAAAGGAGTTTTATGTTGTCATTAACTAGATTTTCTTGATTGTTGTATATGGATTAATACATTGCAGTAGTCTGAGTTTTGAATTGGTCAAAGGTCTTTGTAGAGACCTGTTGTTCAAATTTGAATATTTCTATAAATAAAATTAGTCATTGTCTTATATAATCTGTATGTGTACATACCTCTTGCATTTTCTTTTTCTCTTTCATAGCTTATGCTCTATAGGGTTCTAGGTTTCGGCCAGTAATCTTGACTAGCTTGCTTTCCTTGCAACTGTTTTCATTGAATATGTTAATTGCTTATTATATTGTGAATACTTGTTCATAAATGTATATATTTATTTGCTTTTCAGTTTCTTGAAATATTAAAAAAAATACAATTTTTTTTTCCTTCTTTTTTGTAAATATCGAGCACCTTGTCTCGTTATCTTGTTATGATAACAAGATTCAAGGAGTTGTAGAGTTTGTTCTCCTTTAAACAAACAATCAACAAACACAAAAATCACAATGAGATTTATATGCACAACTAATTTTACATTTACTTATGCAAGAACTGAAAATGTGTAAGATACCCTCATCTGATCAACCATTTCACAAGTGGCTTTGTTTGGTCCAAAGTGCTTCCATTGCACCTTGACCTGCTTGATTACTTGATCTCAAAGTGTGATCTACCTCTGATCTATAATGCACTATGGTTCTAGCTGGAATTCTGCCCCATATTCCACTTGTATCACACACCAATCAACAACATGATTAACATCATGCACATACATTTTAAGTAAAGAAATATGGAAAACGTCATTGATTTCACTATGGGTGGAAAGGTTGGTCTATAAACCATTGGCCCTACTCTTTCTAATATCTAAAATGGTCCAAAAAACCTTTGTGCTAACTTGACACAAGATCCTATTCTCAGTGGAATCGTCCTTATTTTTATGTGGAGGTAAACATATTCCCTCACTTGGAATTTCTTGTGCATTCTCTACTAATATGCATAGCTATTTCGCTTATCTTAAGTCATTTTAAATTTTTTCTTGATAGAAATTACTTCTTGTTCCATTCCCTTCAGCGTATCAGGTCCAAGAAGCACCTTGTTCACTAGATCATTCCAATTGATAGTTGTATTGCATTTCATGCCATATAGAGCCTCAAAAGGACTCATCTTCAATTATTCTTGGTACCCATTATTGTAAGAAAATTATACCAAGGGTAAAAACTCTTCCCGCCTCATAGGATGACGCACAACATACATTCTTAACATGTATACCAATGCCCAATTTACTCTTTCAATCTATTCATCCATTTGAGGATTTTGTGTTGTACTAAATTCCAATTTTGTCCCAAAACCAACATACATTACTTTCCAAAACTTTGAGGCTAACTTGGCATCCCAATTTGAGATGAATTCTCAGGTAAACCACGCAATCTAAGTATTTATTTCATGAAAATATGAGCAATATCAATTGTCTTCTCGGTAGACTTGACAACTATAGAATGGATTTCCTTACTCAGATTTTTCCACCACTACCATTATGGCATCATGTTGTCTATATGTCCATGGTAATCCTATGATGAAGTCCACAAAGATGAATTCCAACTTTTACCCAAGAATTTGGATTAGATGTAATAATCTCGTTGGATGCTTGCACTTTGCTTTCACTTACTAACACTCCAAGCATTTGGCAATATACTTGGAAACATATTTTTTCATGCCCAACCAATAGTACATATTTTTCATAGCTATTATCATTTTCTAATAACCGGGATGACCTAAATAAGGTATTTTATGAAACTCGTCAGAGATGAGATTCTTCAATTCACCCATGTAAAGCATATACCATCTACCTAAAAAATATAGCATGTTGTCATTTGTGAGTGAGTAATTCTTACTCAATGCTCCTTCTGGCTCTTGTTATAAGCGTTCCTTCACTTGCTAGTCATGGTCATCCTGATACATTTCCTCTTTGACCCTTTATTTGATTTCAACTTCACAATTATTGATGGTTTCCAAATGAGCCACTTGTAGCTTTTTGTTGAGTGCATTTTCCACTTTGTTTTCCTTTCCATTGATATATTTTATTTCAAAATCAAATTCACTAATCAAGGCTATCTACATTTCTTGTCATGCATTAACCTTGGGTTGGTCAAATAAATACCTCAACCCTCCATGATCTGACATTAAAAAATCTTACTTCCCAACAAATATTGCCTCCACATTTCCAATGCATGAACTATCACTATTAGTTCCAAGTCATGAGTGGCATAATTTTTCTCATTTTCATTTAACTTCCTTGATTTATAATAAACCACCTATGCTTAATGCATGAGGACTCCATCAAGCCCTTCATTGCAGGCATTTGTACAAAACATAATATTTTTCAAATGTTTTAATTGCTCAAAATTGGTTGCACACTCTTGTGTCTAGTGGAATTTGACTCCTTTCCTTTGCAACCTTTATTTGATTCCAAATATTTGAAATGTTCCAAATAAACCTTCGATAATACCCAACCAATCCCATAAAGCATTTGAATTCTTCCACATTTTGAGGGTTAGGTCACTCCATGATGGCTCTGATCTTGTTAGGATCCACTACTACTCCTTCCTTGGAAACTGTGTCTAAAGTACTGAAATTGTGATTGGAAGAAGTCACATTTGTTGAGCTTGGAAAAAAGCTTGTGCTCTCTTAGCAATTTCAAAACTATTTTCAAATTTTCTTCATGTTCCCCTTGGTTTTAGAATAAACCAAAATGTCATCTACAAAAACTAACATGAACTTGTCCAAATATGGACTGAGATCATTGTTTATCAAACACATAAGCATTGTTGGAGCATTGGTGAGTCCAAATGGAACCACCATAAATTCATAATTTTGAGTAGAGGTTGTATTGTATATGTATTCATACTTAATTCCTACCTTATGGTACCTGAACCTGTGACTCTATCTTCGAAAATACCAAATCACCTCTCAGCTGATCAAACAAGTCATAAATCCTAGGCAAGAGATACACTTTCTTGAATGTGGCTTTATTTAAATTCTTGTAGTCAAGCACAATCTCATTGTACCATCCTTTTTCTTCATAAATTATATTGGAGCTCCTTAGGGTGATATGTTGGATCTTATGTATCCCTTGTCCAACATTTCCTTTAATTGCAAGTTCAATTCCACCAACTCTGGTGTGCTCATGTGATACAAAGCTTCTTTCATTGGTTCCAATTCTAGTAGTAACTCAATTGAGAAATAAATTTCTCTTTGTGGTAGTAATCCTAGGATTTCCTTAGGAAATGCATTGTTGAACTATTTGATATTCATGCACTCTTCCATTATATCTATTAACCTATGATTACTTGGTTACTTGGACAACATATAATTTGCGTGCTTCCTAGCTGCACCTCTTCATCTGTCACACTCATATTTTCGAAATAGTAGTGAGCTTCTTTAATCCCTACAACATCACTCTTTCCCCTTCATTGTTGAGGCATTCTAATGATTTATTATAGCAATTGATTTTAGTCTTATGGCCTGCCAACCAATCCATGCCAACTAACGCATCATAAAAACCCAATGGTAACAAATTCAAATCCATTGATATAGTCATGTCCTTTATGATTAATAGGAATGATCTCACCATGCCTTCAACTCATCTCTTATTTTTCCTTGATAGCTAAACTAACCATGAATTTTCATACCCTATCTTCTATAGTACACACTTTTTTATAAATTTTGGGCTAATATAATTGTAATTAGAACCTGGGTCTATCAAAATTGAAATAGGTTGAGTATTGAACATACCTTCCATATCTATTACTAAGGCTTGATGATAGGCCTACTTGTTTTCCAGTACAGGATAAATAATGGCACATTCTTAACCACATCCTTCATTGCCTCTGCTTCTTTCACATTGTAAAACATTGTGCCATTCAGTTGTTTCTGTGGATAGTCCTTTTGCCTATGGTTTTCTCCACAAGTCCAAAACTTTATAGGTTCCCCTCTGAATCCCTCATCTTCCTCTCCTACAATCTTAGAGAATTGGCCTCTATTAGTAGTAGTGGAATTTCTTTGAGACTCTCCCTTGATAGGAGTGGTGAACTTCACATTCCTTCCTCTTGATTGATGTCCTGCATCGCTATGCCCTTTTCCTCTAAAGATGGGCTTTCATTTTTCTTTCCAATCAATTCGGGACTCTGTCATATTGCTGGATTGTTCATAACAATACCTCATTTTTTGGTTAGTGTCCTCTAGTGTTTTTGGCTCATCAAACTCTATTGTACCCTTGTAATCCCATGTAAATCCACTAAGATACCCATGAATCTTTACCTTCTCATCCTTTATGTAAAGCACATATCTCAAATGCTCTAAGAATCCATTGGTGTATTCATTAGTTGTCATTTTTCCTAATTTGTGCTCATAAAACGCCTAGACCTTGTTGTCATAGTACCTTTAAGATAGGTACTTATCTCATAAATATCACTCAAATCACCTCCAGGATAGCTCCTTCTCTCTAATGTTCTATAAATTCCGTAGGTATTCCCACCAGATATCAATTTTCCCTTCAAAATGAAAATGGTTACTCTTTCCTTCATATTCTCAAATTAGTCATGTACCCTAAAAATACTTCTTCATCCCCAATAACCATGCTTCTACGTCCTCGACTTTCTTCACCTATCCATCAAATCTAGGAGGAATATCCTTAAATTATTTTGGCATCAAATCTTTATTTTTCCTTTTCTACTAATAATGCATTTTCTATATGATGGGAGTGTTGCATTTATAGCCATACAATCCATCAAAAGTACTCATCCCTAATGACTCATGATTTCTATTATTGTATCCAAACTCCATGAATGGTAGGAATTCTTCCCACTTATTTGGTTGTTTCATGACATGTATTCTTAGTATGTCCTCCAAAATTTTGTTCATTCTTTCCACCTAGCCATATGTTTGAGGATTATAAGTATTACTAAAAGTAATTTGGGTTCCAATACTAGTGAACAATGACTTGAAAAAATTAGAAGCATCTCAATATGATATAATCTTCTTAGGCACACCATGCAACCTGAATATTTCCTTCATGAATATTTGGGCTATATCAATAGCTTTGTGAATGGACTTGACAACTATAAAGTGAGCTACCTTACTCAGCTTATCCACCACCACCATAATGGCATCATGTTGTTTGATTGTTTTTAGTAATACCTTAATGAAGTAAATAGTAATCACTTCCCATTTCCACTCAGGAGTTTGGATTGGTTGAAACAATCCCACTGGATAGCTACATTCTACCTTCACTTATTGGAACTCCATACACTTGGAAATATATTCAACAGCCTCCTTCTTCAATCTTTTCCAATAATACATTTCCTTTATGGTTTTTATCATCTTCTGATAACCAGGATGACTTGAGTAAGGTCGTTTATAGAATTCTTCCATGATGAGCTTCCTTAGATTCGCTACATCAGGAATATGTTTTCTATTTTTTGAAGAATTGCATACCATCATTAGTGAGCTAGTAGATCTTGTTCATGGATCCCTCTGGTTCATTTTGTAAACACTTCCTTACATGTTGGTAGTGTTCATCATGAAACAATGCCTCTTTAATCATTTTCTCAATGTCAATTGCACAAGTACTCAAAGTTGAAAAAAGAGCTTCTTGTAAACTCCTAAGTGCATCTTCCACTTATTTTATTTTCTCTTTGTGTACTTTATCTCAAAATAAAATTCATTGATCAGAGCCAACCATCTTGTTTGTTTGAAATTTAACTTAGGCTAGTCAAATAGATATCTAACTCCCCCATGGTGTGTGATCAATGCAAACCTTCTCCCCAATAGATAATGTCTCCACATTTTTAGAGCATGCACTATTACTGCAATTTCTAAATCATGGGTAACATAGTTCTTCTCATGTTCATTTAGTTTTCATGATTCATTACAAATCACATATCTTTATTGAATCATGACTCCACCAAGTCCTTCCTTGTAAGCATCTGTGCAAACCGCAAATTCCTTCTCTAGATTTTTTATTCTTAAGAGAGGTTCATAGGTGAGTAATTTCTTGAGTTGCTCAAAATTGGTTACGCATCCTTGTGTCCACTAAATTTGACTCCTTTTCTTTGGAAAGCAGTGATTGGATGCTTAATCTTTGAGAAGTCCCGAATGAACCTTTGATAATATCCAACTAACCCCATGAATGATATGACCTTTGTGACATTTTGGGGAGTAGGCCACTCCATTATAGCCTTGATATTTTTCAAATCTAAAAACACTCCTTTTGAAATAACACACCCCAAGTGGTGAAATTGGGTTTGGAAAAACTCACACTTGTTGAGTTTTGCATACATCTTATGCTCCCTCAATAATTGTAATATTTCTATTAGGTGGTATTGATACTCTTCTTTAATTTTTTAATATACTAGGATATTATATACAAAGACCACTACAAATTTATCCAAATAAGGCCAGAGAACATTTTTCATGAAGCACATGAATATGGTTGGGGCATTTGTAATCCAAAATGGAACCACTACAAATTCATAGTGGCCATGCCTAGTTCTAAAGGCTATTTTGTGAATGTCTTCATCTTTAATCTTGACCTGATGGTGTCCAAACCTCAAATCTATTTTGGAAAACATCACATCCCCTCTTAGTTGCTTGAATGAATCATTAATTTTAGGTAGAAATAACTTGTTCTTCATGGTAGCGTTGTTTAGCTTCCAGTAATCTATACATATTGTAATGTGTCTTCATTCTTTCTAACAAACAATGTTGTGTCTTCCCAGGGTGACACGCTGGGATGAATATATCCTTTATCCAACATCTCCTTCAATTGTATCTTCAATTCCATAAGTTTAGGCATACTCATGCAATATGGAACCTTTGTTGCTGGTACTACTCCCGAAATTAATTCAATGGTAAAATCGATGTCTCCTCTGGGTGGTAGTCTAGGCAATTCTTCCAGGAAAATGTCACTGAGTTTTTTTAACGCCACGTAGCTTTCAAATTGATCCACATTGTCTTCTAGTTCCCCTATCACATGAATTTCATACAACGCATAACCGTTTTTGTTTCATCACTTCATTTGAAGTGTAGCTATTTTCCTAAGTGTGATTGATCTCTTTATCCCTTGCAGCGTTATCTTCCCTCTAGTATCATTGAGGCTTTCAAGTGCTTTGATGTCTTGGTTGTGTGTGCTAGCAACTAGTCCATGTCAATTAAAACATCATAAGATCCAAATAGTAATAAATTCATAACAATTGTGGTGGCCATACTACCAATCTCCACAGGGAATGACTCCACTAATTTTGTCACCTTCCTTTTTGTTCCCATGGCGATTTGAACCAATTATGACTCTTTATGAGTTTTATTTGGTAATTCACATTACTCTATAATATTTGGGTTGATATAGTTGAAATTAAATCCAAGGTCAATTAAAATTGAAACAGGTTCGTTGATGACCATACCTTCCATTTGAATTACTCCAGCTTGTTGATCTTCTTGCCTATTGTTCAATGCAACATAAATTCGAGGCGTGTTTTGGGCCACATCAATCACCATTGTTTCTTCATGTACATTGTATTACATTGTCTCAGTCTACTTTCACTGTGGATAATTCCTCCATGTTGGTATCAAGAATATAGAACACCTCGCAAGACCTAGGTTGAAGGGAAAATGTCCATACCTCAAGTTCATCGCACTGCAAAAGGTGAAAGGGCACTAGACATAACTGGGTGGGCTATGTTGTTAGTCAAGAATTGGCACTAATTCACCGCACCATCAACATACCACATCATCGATATGAGAACACAGGAACACCACACTATCAACTTTGAAGGCACCAACACTGGAACTTATACGCTGGGTAGATTTAATGGTGGGAGCGCTTAACCATTTGAAGGCTTGGGACACTCCATGTCATAGAGTTGCGCAACCGATAATGTTAGAAGAGTGATGTGGAGGAGCCACATCCCACTCTCTCGAGTCCTCCACATGCCTCTAAATTTTTCAAATGTCGAGGGCTTGATGATGCAAAGTGTTTCCATGTGTCCTCCACATGGGGAACCCACTCAACACCTTTACATGTTACACTCACCACCCATGTAGTTCGTCCACCTTCCTAGTCATCTGCACCATATGTCCACTCAACCTCCATGTGTTCTTCCCCACCTCTTGCACATGTCAATATGACATCACCGAGGCCCTCAACCGACTCACACACTGACAAATCTGATGGAAAGGTACTTCATCCAATGACTATGGGTGCTCCACACCATGTAGTTATGCATTATATAATGTGATGGAGGGATGCAATGGGTGCTCTCTGTATCCTCCATGTGCACTCTACAACACTCTAAAAAAATAAAATGTCAGCCCCACGACCTTATGAAATGACAATGTGTGAACTCTCCATGTGATCCACCTACATGCCAAGTTGACATGACCCATCCACCCTGCCCTACCACCTAGTCTATTATTGTGTCAACCCACCAAGACCAATAACTGTGTGTGGTTAGATTTCTAGGTGTTCGGTCCCATGTCTCGTTGACATCAACATGACATTACCTAGACTCTGTGTAACCAAACCATACCACATGTCCAAGCCAAAACTCCTATAAAAGTTTGAGGGACTACTCTGGTCACTCTACAATTCGATTGTGCACTTGTCTAATTAAATTGCTAAATTATACCAATTTTACATGTAGACATGGTAATTCGATCGTCCAGTTGGAGACTTGTTTCAAATGTATCTCATTGTAGTTAATTTCCTTGCAAAAATATCGAGTTTTGAAGCTCAAGGTTAAACTCTCATGTTCTTGTGAAAATTTTTAACTAGTAAACCATAATTTACCAGTGGTTGAATCTCATGCCAACATCAAATTCATTCACATGCATGGTCATGAGATGAATTCCCAATGAAAATTGTTGAATTTGAGCTCAAATTCACCTGCGAAACCCTAAATTTTGGTTCTTGCACATGTCGGCTTGTCCAAACCTCCGTAAATTCAAAAGATACTCCCACCAATAATTGTCTAATCCCCTGCTACCACATGGCACTCCCTTGTTGTATTATTTAATCCTAAAATAATCTTTGATTTTCCCCATTATCTGTATTTCAATCAACCAGGGGTTTTCATCAAGTCCACTCTTTTCTAATGGCATCCTCGTTAACCAAAAATTTTGCGAATGTCCAGACAAAGTGAAAGGCCAAAGAACTAGACCTCATGGATGAACAGGAAAATATTTGGGATCCACTATTAACCACACAAGATATGATGAGGGTTTTTTAGGTGGTGTTCAACACCAGTGAAGTGTTAAAATATGAAAACAACATGCATTCATCTTGTATAGTCTTCATTGTTCTTCTATGAGTTTTCCATTTCCCGGAGATGGTGACCTAGTGTGTCGAAAGATACTTACCAGACAAAAGGATAATTCCTTCATCCTAACACGAAAAAGAAATAATTAGTGTGACTCTAGAATCCATTTTGGTTATGTTTTTGTTTCCTGACAGAACCGAGTTACAAAGGTTAAATAGAGGAGAGATCAAAGAGAAGTGTAATAGCATAGCCCCAGATGTCTAGCAAGGAGCAGCCAATATTTGTCTCCAAAAAAGAATGGTGCCTCCTTTGGGTCAACCTTCTTATAATATCTCAATTTTTGAACCTATGTCAATAGTATCTTTCTCCATGATCACCCAAGTTCTGGGTATTGACATTGATATATTTGTAATTTAAGCCATCATAGGTCTCTTGGTATCATTATATCACCCATATACCAAAGCCTCTACCCAATTTGATTTTCCCCGGATCATGTCCAATGAAATACGTTCACAGATGATAGAATTTGAGGAAGGGAAATCCTTCTATTACCAAACCTATTTAGTCCATTTGTTCATTCATAAAAGATATCCCTACCTCGATCATATTAATTCTAATATGGTCGATGGGCATAAGGCCATATTACGAGCTTATGAATGGTTACCCATGGTTCGTAAACAAAAAAGTAACCAAGGCATTTTTTATTACATCTCTTCCTTCATGTAAGTTTTATACACCCTCCTGCATGTTAACTTATGCCTAGAGTCCCTCCTTTCCTTAGGGAGACGTTATATTTCACCCTAGATACCTAAGTTGGTGACTACTACCTTTTCAAGGACTACACGATCATCAAAGTATATGGTTTTGAAGTACAACCGTATCAACTACCCGCATTCCTCACAACTCACACCTTTGCTTTGGAATACATCTGATAGGGATTGGCCAGTAACAAGATGCACTTTGTCTGAAAGAAAGTTGTAGTTACATTCCATATTTATTGAAATTAGGGATCTTTTGTGTGAAATAAAGGAATTCTCTAGGGACCATGGAGAATATACTAGAAATTTTTAACTTCCCGAAATCTAGAGCTTGAAGATATGATCCACACAATATTATATATGAGTTGATAAAGGATAAGGACAAAAAAAATCATAAGAATTATACAAATCCTAAGGTACAGGAGTGTGTGAAAAAGGCTACCTAGGAAGAATCCAAGGCCATCCTGCATTTGAATGACCCAAAGTTTTCTCAACTCTATGGGCATAAGAAAGGCACTTTTGATCCCATGGAAGTGGAGGGAGGAGAAGGGTCGAGCTAAAATAAATATATAAGGCACATGGATATGAATAAAATGAAGATTATGAAGCGACAAAGTCCCAATCTATGATTTTATATAAGATAGAGTTGGCCAACCCCTCGAAGCAAGAATTTATAGTGAAACTTGGATTTCTTCCATGTCAGAACCAGAGGCTATAAAGTCAGGATAGGTTTCCAAGCTTGGAAAAATGTCAATTGTACATAAATTCACATATATTTCCAAACAAACCTAAAAAGAAAGGAAAGAGGAAATCATGATAGTATAAAATCAACCACTCCCTCCCACACAGCGCAAGAGTGGTTTGGATTATGAGAAGGAAATTTTCAAGATGGAAGTGCTACAATCCCAATTATAGAACACAATGTCTATGTGCTGTTACCAAGTACATTAGGTGTCTTTACATGTGGACAATATCCCATATATTGACATCATGTAATTGAACCTATAAGTGACACACTTGATACACCAAGCTAATGCCATAGCCAAGAAGTTGCAAGTTAAGTATACCAAGTCCAGTGATTAGCTAAATTATTGGAAGACAATATGTAGGGCCAACATGATTAAGATTAAACATGTGGAAGATAAAAACAATACAATTTTCCACATATCCTAAACTTTTTTAGAAATATAAGGAGTTGTTAGATGAAAAGAACATAGAAATCTCCTTAATGAAAAATCAACTTAAAATCCTAGGCACACACCCTTTGCGGACTATGGAGCTAGTAGCAATAGAAAATGAAAGTCAAGAATGAAAAGTAAAACTACATTAGGACCTCATGAGGAACAAAGAATATCAGGATCATATCACACTACTAGAGGCACAGATCCAAGGGATCAAAGAGAACACAGACAAGACCATGCAACATCAATATCTTCCTGACATATTAATAGGGCAGTGTTGATGGTGTTATAAATATATCAACTAAGGTGGTATCCCTGGTATGAAGTCCCAATTAGACTTGTTTTTGTTGCGACAAAAACCCTCCAAAATGTTTCCTATACGTAAACTTTGGAGCCTAATTTGGATCTTGTGATTGGTAATTTCATGGCCACTTCTTGGCTAGTTAATGCTTTGTTAAATCTTTGAGCTCCTTTCTTGGATTAGAAGTGTTTAAGTCACTTTCTCACACATCCTCTATCTCTAATGAATTCATGAGTGCATTCCTTCATGCAAGCTTGAACAGGCCAAGAAAAAATTCACCAATACAATGTTTATTCAATGTTTAATTTGTGTTGACAATGAGTGTGTATTCTCAATAATAGTTTCTCACTTATGGTCGTGTTTGTACTTGTTTTTCGGTGAGTTTTTCAAATTATTGCTTTTGCACACCTCTACTTTCACGACTATCATTTTCATGTTTTTGATTGTCTCTTTTGCTTTTTTTCACTTTAATTAGTGTCATTTTCATGTTATTTTTGCTCTGGCATGTGTCACTTTCATCATCATTCACATATCACAAGTTTCATTCGCACTTCTCTTTTCATATAGAAAATGTCATATTTTGGCATGGGAAGTTGTCACTTATTGTGTAAAGTGGAGTTTTGGTTTTTTTCAGGGGTAATATTTGTGTTAATGATTTTTTCTTATCAAGTAAACATGCATCGCACTCAAGTCCAAAGTTTTGAGCACTGTCGCACAAGTGTCGTCACTATCATTTCAAAGTGAATCTTAAGTGTCGCACTTTGAGTGAGTCATCGCAATGTCGACGCATTGAGGAAAGTATGGTGTTCATGTGTTATGGGTGTCTTATGTTGTGTCGTCAAGTAATCTAAGTGTGTGATCATGCTTAAGTCTTATTCTTGTTCAACTTCATCTCACTGATCCCACACTTAGTCAAAACTAAGAAAATCCCTTATTGGGTGACTCAGCCTCATCTAGCCCTCCTGAACTATGCACTGTGTAGTCTCAGTCCTTAAGAAACAACCTTTCCTCTTGACATTGCGTAATGCACAGTCTCTACCTCCCAGAACTGTGCACTATGCAATCTCAGTGCTCAAGCCTAGCCCCTCAGCTCCAGAACTGTGTAATATTTATCTCCATTCCAACCTAAACTGTTCATTGTGCAGTCTATCCTCAAGCCTCAACTTCGATCTCCTGAGCTGCATAATTGGGAAACCACCTGGCCTTATTTCCTTCCACAATTGTGTAGTGGGAAAAGTCGGTGCTCAAGCCTCAAGCTTGATCCCTTGAACCCCTACACTACACAATCTCCCAACTTCTTCTCCTTCTAGAACTATGCAATTGAAAACTCTAAGCCTTAAGTGCCAACCTTAAGCTCTTGAACCCATCAACTACGCAGTCACCTAGTATTTCCTCTCAGAACTATGCATTGGGAAACCTCAAGCCTCAATCCCTATCCATGATCTCTTAAACCCCTAAATGGTGCAATCCTTTGACCTTGGCCATCTTTAACTACGCATTGCATAGTCTCAAGCCTTAGTCTCGAACCTTGAACTCTAGAACTGCATAATCCCTATGTCAAGCACTCAATCATTCACCCGATTCCAGTCCTAACAAGTGAATTCATGAAGCATGTCAGATTAGGAGTCTTTGAACTGATGTCAGCTTGTCATGAGTGATTTCTATTGTAGGTACTCTATTTTATCATGGCAAGATGATGATGGATGAAAATTAGAAGGAATCCATGCTAGAAAACACCTCTAGAGCTAAAGAGATAAGATGTTCATCAGGCGAGAAGACATAGAAACACCAAAGTACAATAGAAGATCAAAGGCCAAGACCATACGAAGACTCCATACCGATTCACAACCCTTTGGTGGGTGGATATGAAGAACAAAGTATATCTTTCATGAAGACTAAGTGTTGGATACATATTTATTGGAGACAAAGAATCAAGAATGACAGCTCGTCACTGCCACATCATCATGCAATCCATGTCATCAGTGTCATGTCATGTCCCATCATGATTCATCATGTGCCACATCATTTTGTGGATTATATAAATTCTATATTGGAAAATGTAATGTAAATTGGATGTCCAAGATACATTTATGTAATTTGGAAAGCCATGTAGGAATTTGAAAAGTCACAAGAAGTCAAACAGTCATGAGGGTAGTCAAAGAGTCACAAGGAAGATGATGAATCACCCATTTGTTATATATACACCCTCATTGCCCATGTAAAGGAATTTTCACCTTGGATCCTTCTGCCAATCATTGGAGAGGAAGATAGCTGTTTTAGAGGAGCAAGTGACTACTCTAATGCTCCACTATTGGGGCTAGTGGTGTTCACTATCTTGATGTATCTTGGAACTTTTATTTAATTCAAAAGCTTGTTGAGCCAATGTGCTTTCATGCATTTGTCCTAAATATTGTAAGAATACTCTTTGAATTTTTTTGATGTATGTTGTTTTCATTTGTACTAAGGAAATTGAACTATTTCGGTGGCTTTGTACTTATCTTCTTGAAGGTGTGTTTTATTTTCTTTAACAATCTTTTCTTCCTTGTGAACTATTTCATGGGTTGATCAACAAATCGTTCATATATATATGATCTTGTGCCTTTACTAAATTAGTACTATTACTTGTCTTTAAAGCGCCCACTTTTCTCTTCCATTTCAGTAGAAGGACCTTGATACTTTCCATAGTTGAACATTTCACAAGGCATACTCACTTGTTGATCCAAAAATTCTTGTGTTTAACTCTGTAGCCAAGGAAAATCCACAAGGATACATGGCAATCAGGCTGATACTCCAGATTGGGCTCCTACTCCAAATGTTGTTGGGACTTCACATCAAGAAAACCCCCTTGGTTGATGGATTTCCAACACTATTAACAAAATGACGCAGAAGGAGGCAAGATGACAAGTAGTGACTGTTGATATTGTTTTGAATCTCTTATCTTAAATGGTGCATCCTAAAATCATATTCCAAAGGTGTTTTTTTAACCTATCCCCTGGTAAACTTTTAATCCCCGATGAGCCTTTATCACTTGTATCAATTAAAGTTTGATGGTGAGGATGGAACATCAATAGCTCAACACATCTTTGATTTTCTTAAATTTTGTGAATATTACAAAATTGACTATGAATATTTTGCATGTGTCACTTTATTCCTCACCCTTGAAGGTCGTATTAATCGATGGTTCCATACCTTACCATTTGCTTCCATCCATTATTTTCTTAATTCCCTCAAGGAGCTTAATCAAGAATTTGATAGGTATGATTACCGAGATGTTTATAAAAGAATCAATCAACTTAGAATGCAACATAATGAAACAATTGATGATTTTTCTAATAGATTCCTTCACTTATGTTATGAGTTTCCTGAAGGACATATGGAATAGGATTTCTACAAGAAAATGTTTGAGAATTTGGTTCATATATCTTTGCATTGTGAATCCAAACCACTTGATGTTTCTGCTTCCCCAACTCCTGTAAATCATGAGAAACCCCTCATTTCAGAGGAGGAACATACTATTCCTTTTGTTCCTTGTCCTCCTCCTTTTTTAGTTCCAATTTGGGTGCCTCCTTGCGATGATAATAAAGTTGGGAAATCTGCAAATCAATTTCCTAATCCATCTTCTCTTCCTCCTCCTCCTTTTCATAATTCAGATCCCATGGAGGAAATCCCGGAATGGTTCGTGAAGCATATGGTGAATCCTGAGTTCATTGTTCCTCAAGATGATTTTATTAATCAAAATTTAAATCTTGAATATGATTGGGATACTTATCATTCCTTAACATCTCTTTCTTATGACCCCTTGTCCCTCAATTTGCCTAATCAATCTCTTCCAAATCCAAGAAGTAAACAGGTACAAGGTAGCCACATTTCGCAGGTACAGGAGTAGGAAGGTGAAGATTCTTTCAAACTTTATTCTTTTTTTCAAAGTCCTCCATGTCAATATGATGCTCTTATATTCTTGGATGATTTTCAATCTTCTAATCTTGATAGTGAATCAAATGAATTCAATTTGTTTAAATATGTAGTCTTGAACAACAATATTTATGATGATGATGGATTTGTCAATATATGCGATGATGAATGCTGAAGTGCACCAATTGATCTTTCAGTTCCTTCAGAAGATGTTGATTTGAAAGAATATGGAATCTGATCCAGTCGAAGAAAATGTTCTTATCGAAACTTCCTCTTCATCTCACTATCCCTTGTGATCTACTATTTTTTATGCATATACATTCAATGAAGATACTCCATGCTCTTCAAGTTCTTCATCGGATAAGTTCATTTCTCAATTGATGCAAGGTAGTGAGGTTGTCCATGATGAAAGAAAAAGTAATTAGTTCATTGAATATCCTTTGCATCCTATATCATCTCTTTTTTGGCATGAAGATGACTCTTAAAATCAACTTGCTCGTGAACTTTCTATAATTCATACATCTATAGATTTGTGATCAGAAGAATCTTTCAACTTGAGTAATCTAGTTGCCAAAGTTGTAAAATTTGATCAAATCAGTGACATAGATAACTTTCATCCAGTTAATAGTGGTCTCATTGAAATCAGTGAAAGAAACTATCCTCACATCATGCATGATCTAGTTCAATCTTCAAAATGCGATTTTACAATCCTTGAAAGTTATGGGACTTGTCATGAAGTCGAGGCACTTCAACTTTCAATTATTGGATATGTCAGGATATCACAACTCTAGTAAGATCCCCGAATTAATTCAAGTCTAGTGTTGCTCGCAAAATCCTTCTCTCTACATGGTTTCACTCATTGTAAATTCCTTCTTGAAATATGTTTGGCATTGCGGATATAATATTTCAAACTTTCAAGGTTCAATTTCTGATTGGATTCAAGATTCTATTTCATCTGATTCATCTCCATCCAAAGCTCTTGATCTTAACTCAGGTTTGAAGTGTGTATCTCTCACAGAAGCATGGAACTCTAAAGTTGATTCTTTCAAAGACTATCTTAGGTTGAAGGAATCATGTCTATCAAATTCATTTCAAAATGGTCATCTCCTGTTTTTTCTTGTGAATGTTATACTGCTAATATTTTTCTTCATGGCACCTGAAATCCTCTTGAGCGCTAGTGAATGTGTTATCACAAAATCAGTACTGATGGCTGCTAATCAGTTAGACTCTATGTAACTATTTCAGACCAAACTCTTGGCTAAGGATTAGCCTCCCTAACCTGAGAGGGCTCTCTCAAAATAAACTACTGATTTATCTTTAAACACTAAGAGGGCTAACTCTTGTAATGAGAACTTAAATAAGCATGATGGTTGGACATACAACATAACATTTCTTCCATTGGGCTCATGGAGTCAATTACCATTTCAGTAAACTATCAACTACTCGTTCATGGAAGTCAAGGCATGTAATGTTTAAACACTCAAAACATTTCTCAAAGAACCATCAACTCATAAGTATACACAGGAAGTCTGAGCACTAGGTGAATTCAGAGTGATTGTATACCTATAGAGCTGTAAAACATGAAGGACAAGACAAAACCACATACATCTTGAGCATTTAACAAAGTATGAATCTTGGGAAGAAAAAACAGTCTTTCTATTACTGTAAAAAGCTTTTACACAGCCAATATAACTCTGTTTTTTGCATAAACATCCAACCTTTTTTACATTGCTGCTCTAGCTATATATAGAGTTCTTCTTCTAACTAATGAGATTCCTCCTCCAGCATGAGGGGAATTCGAATTCCTCCTTATTTGACACCTATTGACACTTAAACTAACTATTTAATATAAAAGACAGCTAACTAGGAGTCCTAGAGACCTAAAACAATTAGGAGTCTAACTCCTCATTATGATCAAAAAAACCTTATCTAAACATTTAACACATTATTTGACAC